>JAFVLL020000295.1:0-27026 GCA_021397915.2 Tor tambroides
TGACATTCTAATTTATTGAGATGCACCTGTATATAAATAAATATATATATATATATATATATATATATATATATATTAATGAAAGATCAAATGGATAAACAATGCAGATTTATTTTCACAGCCTTTTTTGATCATATTTACCAAGGGTACCAACAATTCTGACCATGACTGTAACATTTCCAGTTGTGATTTTCTTCCTTATTTGTGATGTGAGCACTTGCAGTTTAATGCAAACCTGTGCCTATAATATATAATAAATCTACACAGATAAATTATAAAGCCACATGTTGTTGAAGTTGTTTACCTTACAGAGTTTTATTTTAATTTTCACCCGAGTTCAATACTGAATGTCTCACAACCACATGGACTTTTAGTTTGTTTTCTGTCCTCATGTGTTCCTTGACCTAGTTTTCCCTCGTGTCTGATTATGTCATTTGGTTCAGGTGTGTCTTGTCATTAGTCCCTCATTTGCCTGTGTATTTAAGTTCCTGTCTGTTCAGTTTCACTTGGGCTGCGTTTACACTGCAAGTTTTAATGCACAGATCCGATCTTTTGACCATCCGATCTTTTTGGCCCGTCTGTTTGCATTCATTTTAGACATGACTGGTATCTGATATCTGTGTTTACATTAATTCCTGCCCAAAAGGATTGTCTGCAATGATCGCTTTACTATGCACATGGCAGACCCTCGGGTTTTAAATGACCGTGCTATTAAAAGTATTTAAATAATTCACGTCGAATGGCCATTATTATTTGCCAGCATGGACAACAGCTGTCATGGATATTTTGCAGCACGAAATCTGACTGAACAGATAAAGACCGGAAAATAACGATAATTTTAATTTGTTAGACTATTTTATCTACAGCTGAGGTAAAATACTTTAGAGAAATAAAGATGATATTTATTGAAATGAATTCGAATGAATTAACGAGAAAGAGAGAGAGAACGAACGAACGAATGTATGCACCCACATGCGAGTGAGCGAGTGATTGTGAAGCATTGCGAACAAGCTTGTCGGTTTAATTACAAAAACTAGTTAAAAAAAGTTAGCACCTCATTGCTGAGAGATATAATGTAGCTTTTAGCTGTTGTATTTTCAAAATTCACGGGGCAGGGGTTGAAAACCAGCTCCTGAATGTGTAATTTCTTACCTATATAAAGTTTCCATCTTAATAAAATGCGAGCGCATACAGCACGCCACCATTAAAATGCCATTAAAAATCTTTATTAGCAAACGTGTCACCCTCGCACTGGGAGTTCTGTGGAGAATCGGATATGAGTGTTTAGACGTAGGTCGGATGTCCAGATATCGGATGTGTATCCGATTAAAATCCACATTTGGAAGTGGCTCAGATCGGATGCAAAAAAATCGGATCTCGCACGGGTTTTGTGTTTGCACATGTGCAACAAATTCCGATCTGTGTCAGATGTGAGCAAAAGATCGGATTTTTTGTGCCAGTGTAAACGCAGCCTTGGTTGGGTCTCGGCTATTATATACGTGTGTCCCCAGCCTCCCATGTGTTGGATATACCTTTATGTGGATTAATTAAAGACTGTTAACCTTAATCTTCGTCTTCGTGCGTGTTCAGAAACACCATACGCCAAAAACACCTGACCTACCAAAGGTATAAATGGTGTGTTTCCCTGTGTTTGTTTTTTGTTTTTGAAAGTTTTTCTTTTATTTTTGTTATGGACGATCCTGCCATCTTCATCCTCCTGTTGGAGTAGGGGGATCTCTCTCTAGAGGACCACACAATGGACTTTGTGGACCTCGTTAACTTAACACAGTACCCAGACGACTGCCTCACCACATTCTACTGTGTTGGATTGAACACCGCCACATGAGCGCAGTTGTCCAGGGATGGTCCTCGAGAGAGCCTCGTTGGCTTTGTGGAGTGGGTGCTGGTGAGTAACAGTTCGTCACTGACTGCCTTCTATGCTGATGAGGAACTCACCGGCCCCACTCCTGACACAGAGCCCAGCCATGCTTCACCCCGCTGCACGGAGCTCACGCTATAGCCCACCACAGACGGAGTGCCAAAGCCCACCGCGACCGACGAGCCATCGCTGATTGGAGCGACAGAGCTGAGGATTGCCACGGAGCCAGAGACTCATGGATAATCTAACCAGGTGCGAGAGCCAGCAACGAAGCCCACTGTGGAGGACGTCAGAGTGGAGCGCGAGGGCACGGAGAAAAACCCTGCCCACTGCACCACCGCTAAGGGTGAGCAAAGGCTGAGCTCAGAGGAAATTATGGATGTATATGTGGACATGCCAATTCTTCTCCTAACTTTTTCGGAACTCTCTGAATGTCCTGTGATGGCCAAGGAGGCCTTTTATGAACTGTCTGTCTGCCCTGAACTGTCTGTTTGTCCCGTCACGACCACAGAGGTCGTTCCCCTGTCCGTGGCACTCCCTGTAATGGGTGTTGCCAATTTGTATGTGAGGGTCGCACACACCACCATTGCTTCTCCCGTGATTGTTACGTCCTCAGCTAAGCAAGCCAGAGGTGTCAGCGGCAAGGAACCAAAACTCCATCGGTGACAGAATGGAGAAAAAAACCTTGGGAGAAACCAGGCTCAGTCTGGGGGGCAGTTCTCCTCTGGCCAGACGAAACAGCAGTTCAATTCCAACTGCAGCAAAGTCAGATTTTGTAAAGGACTCATTTGGTTCCCGTGGTCTTGTCCCGGTGGCTGTCTAGGTGACGAGGTCCTCACTGGGGATCTGTCTCTGGGGTTCATCTAGGTGTCCTCATCTCCGCTGATGTTCAGGGCTGTAGAGGTCGTCTCTAGGTGCTGATCCACCATCTGATCTGGATACGGACTGGATCCAGGTGACTGCAGTGACCATCTGATCTGGATACGGACTGGATCGGGTGGCAACGGTGATCTCGGAATAAGAAAGAAGCAGACTAATATTAGCGTAGATGCCATTCTTCTTACAATGTAACAAGTACATTGGGTGTTATGGGAAGTGTTCCCGGTTCTGGTTGACCTAATTAATGCAGCCTAACAATCCTTTAACGGATTTGAATATTAGAAGCGTATTACTGTATTATGTGTAAGCCAGGTTAAAGAGATGGGTCTTTAATCTAGATTTAAACTGACAGAGTGTGTCTGCCTCCCAAACAGTGTTAGGTAGATTGTTCCAGAGTTTTGGCTCTAAATAGAAGGTTCTGCCGCCCGCAGTTGATTTTGATATTCTTGGTATTATCAAATGGCCAGAGTTTTGAGAACGTAGTGGACGTGGAGGACTGTAATGCGATAAGAGCTCGCTCAAGTACTGAGGAGCTAAACCATTCAGGGCATAATAAGTAATTAACAAGCTTTATACATACAGTATACTTACAAACTTCACTAATCAGCCATTTTGGAAGTGCATTCCACTTCATCAAATGGGCAAGGAAAGTTGATATGGATAGACCCTCAAAGCCCTGATTTTGATCAAGGGAAGCGAATCTAGTAATGTTACATAATTTTGTACGCCAACCTCGAAGTTAGCATTACCTTGGTTTCCTTGACTACAAGCCAATAGGATTTTCCATTGGCTTTTGTATTTGTCCAGGAAGTTTTATGATTCTTACACATTTTGTTCATCAAGATCTTGTCAGGTGAATACAATGTTGATGAATTTTGAAGCCAAAATACAATCAGCAGACGTAAAAAGCTAAAGTTTATAAATGAACTACACCACGTTAGCACAACTTGTACATCGCCACCGCTAAGCTTCCAACAAATCTTTTAATCTTTATTTCATATCAATGACTTTCCTAAATTTAATACATTAATATGTATACATTCACATGCAACAATTAACAGGCAAATAAAATTATATGTGAAAATGTGAAACATTTTGTCGTTATAACTAGTTATTTTTGTTATGTAGAGTTAAAAGTAATAAAGATAAAAAATAAATAATAATTAGACAGCATCCGTGTAATGGTTAAAATGAGTTTAATCTCACCCACACCTTCTTCACTGTCTACCAGAAAATGCATTCCTTTTTACTTTATGCCTTTGTCAGTAGTTCAGTTAGTGGTTAAAGTTGAGTCCTGAGTTTAATTAAAAGTTGCAACTGCCATCTTAATGATCTCATTATAGTTGCATAAAGTTTGTTTCTTCTTCCCACCTGGTTTCACCAGTTTAGCATGGACTACACTTGTATGTTTATCTGTTTATGTATATTTACTTACCAAAACTTTGGGTCTAGCTTGTTAATTGTGTCCTTCTGGATCGCTGTTGGTCACTTTCTCTATTCTGGGAAAAACTTTCTGAAGTGACAAATAAAGGTTTGCATTCACTTTTGTTTCTCTCTTAAGTAAAGGTTGTTCATGATAAGATATCAGAGCAGGAAATGGGCTAGAATTGTCCTATTTAGATTATTTTTAGAGAAAAGGAAAATATTATTGATAAGTTTTACTTAAAAATTATTTTAAAAGGTTTTTTTTTTTTATAAATTGTTTCAATAACATGAATCTAGCCCCTTTAATGTTCCTGCTATACAAGAGTTTAATCCAGGATGGAAATCAGCTCTTAGGAGGCCATTGTTTATTCACCTTGTTTGTTCATTCAAATTGAGCTTGTTTTTGTAGCCAGAGGTACAAAACTACAGTTTGGCCCTCTGCGATCCACATCTAAAGGTTCAGTTGTCCCCCATTTTTGACAGACTTGCTGCTTTGCCACGACATATCTACAAATATATCAGAAAAGTTGTTTAGTCAGCATGTCTCATTAATCAAACACACCTAATTCAACTCGTCAGCTTATTAGTAGAGACTCTAAGACCTGAAATGTCTGTCAGATAAAAAATGTGTACTAAGACACCAAGACTGCAAGTTTAAAACTAAAAGTAAGCTAAACTAGAGCTAAAATGCATTACTTCAGCACCAGTTTTGGCCTACAGTGATTTCCAAAACCTTGTTATGGACATAGATGCCAACCTTTCTTGCCTGAGGGCTGTGCGTTTATAGGAATATTGAAAGATAACTAAGATCATCTGGAAATAATATAGAAAATTATAGAGTTTCTTGTGGTTAAGTTGAACAGTTTCAGAAATCTTTTAGATTCTTATATGGTGTTTACCAATAAAGAATAATTGAAATATCCGGACACAGCAATCAGTGCAGTCTCCCTTTGATGAAATCATGTTCTATGATGGTGTTCCCCTCTCTTGAAGTTCTGGGGGGATTCAAATATAAATGTTTTTTTCTCTATTGCAATAATCTTCACCACCTTTAAACCCCCTAACAATGGACATGCCTATCCCGCTTACAGATATCTTTGAAGCATAGGTGAGGACGTCCTTGGGCTCTCTTTCCAATGACCATTTGTCCATAGAGAAGGTCCTCTGGGATTCTCTCATTTTTCATTTGGTAGACAAATCCAAGCCAGACAGGTCAATGCTGTCTAACAAGCTTGAACAAGCTCGGGATGTCAGCACAGTCCATGACCTCTTTGTTTGTAACTCGGTCGGTCCACTTGATGCCAAGAATGCATTGCAAACAGTGCATTTTAAAAATGTTTAGTCTTTTTAGCCCTTTTCTCGAATATAGGGTCCAGGATTTACAGCTATACATCATGGCAATCAAGGTACTTAGAACACAGGTTCTATAAACTCTTACCTTGGTGCGAACTGTCTGTATGCCATTTTCGCAGACATGCTTTTTCAGCCTGTTGTTTGGTCAACAATGAATTTGTTCTCTTGTTGGTCACAGTATCCATGCAGAGGCTGTTTGTTATAATGGAGCCAAGGTACATTAACTATAGAGCTTTCCATCTGATTATCATGGAGTTTCACCAGTGTTGGGGCAAGAACGCAGACCTGTTTGACACTACTCTTGATGTCAAATGCCTCCAGTGATGAGGCATTAAACTGAATGATTCACTTCATGCCTGTGTGAAAATGCCCCGAATCATGTTTCCAGCATCTGTAACTGCCTGGATTTGTTCACAGAGCTTTAGCCATTTATACAATAGTAAACAGTTTTTTGGTGGTCAATCAAAAGCATTCCTGAGTTATTGCAGAAACACCAGAGTTTTGTTGTTCAGTGCACGTGCTTGCTGACTGAATTCTTGCAAATTCTCCTTTCAAGCATGTGGATTGCAATCTCTAGGGTTTTCAAAGAGAGAAAAGGTATAATCTTGGAGGAAAAAGAGAGCCAATCACTGCATTTATTTGTTTGTCGAATTTGAGGGTACAATCCCAAAACACACGTAAATTCTTGATGCAGGATGAAGTAAAGGGAGCAAGGTAGTCCAGGTCAATACAATATTTCATGGAGACCAAAGACTATAAGCTCGGTTTTTGATTCATTCAGAAATAGAAAGTTTTGAGAAAACCAAGTTTTCACTTCATCTAGGTAAACAAAAAGAGATTTCAGAGCACTATGTTTATTGCGTTTCAGGGGTAGATAAATTTGGGTATCATGTGCACAGCAGTGAAATGATACACCATGCTTTCTGAAAATGGAGCCCAAAGGAAGTAAATACAGGGAGAAGGGAACAGGTGTGAGAATTGCACCCTGTGGAACTCCACAAGAAAATTGAGCCGGTGATGAAGAAAAGTTACCCAGTCCTACAGAAAAATGTCTATTCGTTAAACCAATTAAAGGACATTTAAACCAATTAAGGACAGTTCCTTGGATGCCCACATAACATTCTAATCAAGATAAGAGCATTTTATGATCAACTGTATAAAAAGCCAAGGTTAGGTCTAAAAGTACTAGGATCACAGACGCCAGAGTCAGTCGCTAGCAGTGTATCATTAAAGACCCGTAAAAAAGGAAGAGTAGAATTGGGTTGCAAATAATTGAAATCACTAACATCAAGTGAAGGTTTCTTGAGAAGAGGAGTAACAGCAGCCTCTTTAAGGCTATGAGGAATAGTCCCTGAACTTAAACATTTATTCAGAAAAGACATCAGTCTGAGTCCAACTAAATCAAAAAATTGGTTCAAAATATGTAGAGGGAGAACATCATGGGAGCAAAAAGAGGGTTTCAAATGGTTAATAATTTCTGTGAGAGACTGGAGAGAAACTGAGTCAAAAACGCTCCATGTGGCTGAAGAACAACAAGAGTCAGACGATACATTAGCAGATGGCTGCAGATCTCAAAGTAGTGATCTTATCAACAAAAAACCTTCACACAATTACACTGAGAGATTTGAAATCACATTTACACAAGGATTTAAAACAGAGTTAATAACAGAAAATAAAGCTTTAGAGCTGTGATGACTTTTTGCAATTAAATTTTAAAAATATTTATATTTAGCAGATTTCACTGCATTCTGAAAAGCAACAAGAGAGCTTCTAAGCATTTTCATAGGTGATTTGCAATTTGTCCTTTTTCCACTTTCGTTCTGCTCTTCTACAAGCTTGTCTCAGAGAATGGATGTTGTCATTACTGTAATAGGGTTTTTTCAAAGTATTTATTTCTAATTAGTTTGCTAAATATCATGCAAAATAAATATAAATTGTACTGTACTGTCTTAAAATGAAACAGTGTGATGTCATACAGAACTAAATCGGATTTATATCGGCTATTGGCATCGGCCATCAAAATATCCATACCAGTTGACCACTGGTCTCTTTGCCACTGTTCTGTCTTGTCAGCTTACTGCCCTCGTAAAGTAGTAGCTTGAACTCAGCAAGTTCTGTGATCACATTTCTTGCCTGAGATGATCCTAAAATTCTGCATCTCTTCTTGACTTTCCATGTTTTCTTAATATAGTATTAATATGCTATAATATTATAATATTAATATCATGCTAACTTCCATCTGTTAACTGATGCGGCTTCTTATCACAGAATGAGGCAGAAATTCTATCATTTTATAGTATTGTATGCAGTGATAAAGGCTATGTCAGTTGACGCTGCATTATAAATATTTATTATCCTTATGAAAATACCCAAGATGGATTGATGAACACAGATACAACTGTACAAAACTATTAAAAATGTCTCTGTCTACATCTTAATCAGCTACAGCTATAGCTGGATGTCTTTGTCCATATTAGGGATTTCCTGGAACCTCATAAGTTTTATTACTCCCTGTGAGTCTGTGTGGAGGCACCCTCCGGCATTGTGTATGAATAAAACATAAGTTAAATGTGAGAGTTTAGCACTCCATAATGCTCACATCACCCCATTTTTGGGTATAAATAAATAAATACTGCTCTCGAAAGATATTTGAAGTAAAAATATGATAATCCATAAGATTTTTATCCGATAAGCACACTTAGACTAAAAGCCCAGAGGAATGTAAATATAATAAAAAAAGAAAGAAATTAACAGGTTAATATAATTAACGTTTCAAGACTAGCAAATAATTACAACTAAAATCTGCAAGATAATGGGTATTGCTCCCTTTTTTGCTCACTGTTGACTGGAAAGTCCTTCATACTGGGGTGATTCCTTCTTGGAGTGTTGGTAGAGTATTTTGTCTGTCATACCTGTGGCTGCTTTCCTTTCACAAATGCATAATGGCATGGAGAAGACTGTGGCATTCACATCAGAGAACAAAAACAGAGAACAAAAAACTCCATCATCAAAAGTATTTAGTTACAGAGAGCAAAGCCTTAAGCTTGCATGTGGACTGGTAAATGATGTCGTATTTACCTGTATGGCCTTACTTTTACTTCAGGATGGACCACCTAGCCACACATCATTGATGTACACCACAGGCATGGGCTATTGACCTCTATGCCTCTAGCCCTGGTCAGACAGACTGCATCAGTATAATTTTCAATTACAGTTTGCACCTGGCAAGGACAAAGCAAGAAACTTCTTTTCAAGTGTTACACGTACTGTCTAGTTGGGGAAATCTTGCAATGCCTGTCGGAGCCATGCAGTATTCTAACATCTTTTTCTCACTAAGCTCTCAGCTCTTCTATTTCAACATATCAAAAAAAAAATCTAGTTGGATATATGTGGTAAGTTACCACTAGGGCACTTTGTGTGTAGTAAATGAGCTGCATTTGAAATGGTTTGAGGTTGCCTCTATAGGCTCAGTGACAACTGGTGTCATAGTGAAATTCCTTGGGCTTCTGTTTGCCCCTGGAATGTGTCCAGGCACAGAGTGCGACCACTGAGAGTAGGCTACATTTGTCAGCAGAGTTTGCCATCTTCTTAAATATCAAAGGGATTCACTAAATAAGCACTTCATTCTAAAGGCCGGGACACACCAAACCGATGGTCAGCCATTGGTGAACATCTGTCGGGATAGTGTTTTTGGGGTGTTCCTCACGTTGGCTCTCGTCGGGCTCATGTCGATGACATTGTGCCCAATTCGACATGTTGAATTGGTGTTGGGGCCATCAGCGAGAGTGAGAACTCTGATTGGATGTTCAGTTTAGCAAATGAGAATTAAAGCGAAAGTGATGAAAACGAGCAAGTAAATAAAAATGGCACAAACAGAAGGCTGTTCTAATGTTTTATCCAAGCATTCCAATACATGAATATTTTAATAGCAATATGAGCAGAATGCACATGATAGTTTACAGTCAGCTGTAGTCTGTCTGGTGTGTTCAAGCGAAGCTTTTTGGTCCAGAGCCAACCAACACTGTCGGCTTTCGGCAGAGCTAGTTCATTGAAGTCAGCTTGGTGTGTCCTGGCCTTAACACCACCAAGTGAATAGGGGTGGTGAAAGATACAACCAATTCCTCATAAGTGGACTGCGTGCACATTCTCTTCCAGCCACTTCTGTACTATTATGCCACTCAACATATCACTATGGGTGTGTGGATTCTACTACTGGATTCACTTATTTAGGGTGGGAGCTTGACATTTCTCTGAACAAACCCAAACATTGTTGTGCTTGTTGGTTTAGGATGTTAGTGCCTTCTCGAGGAGAAACAGGAAGTTGCTTGCTGCATAATAGAAGAGCAATTCCTAGTGGATAATAATTGCCCTTCCCTGTGAGCCTTCTGTTTCTCTGATACCTTCACACTGAGGTGTTGAGGTCATGGAGGAACCCATATTTGTTTTGCGTAGTGACTATGCAACGTTTGAATTATTTGAACATAAAGAGACTGTGCGACTGTGCGATCTCCTTGATACTCTGGCCTCTTCGAAACTGCTGTTGAGACAGTGGTGGAAAGGTTCACAGAGGCATGGGGGCAGTCGGGAACATTTAGGAGGTATATTCTTTGCTGGGTCCAATCTCCTTCTTCCTCCAAACCCTCTCACCCATCACCAGGGACAAGTTCCTGGATAAGAAGATAAGATTGTCTGCCCACATCCCCCCTCTGTGGAGTATACGCTTCCCTAAGGATGGGTTGCTTTCAATGGGCCACTTTTCTAGAGGCAAATTGAAGACAGGAGTGAGGGACACAGACAAAGCAGAGGTGGACTGTATGATGGTGACAATCCGTTCTCTCATCTGTCACCCTTTCCAGCACATTAAGAGGTGCAGACTTATGAGGTTTTTACCTCACTTGCTCCCTACAGAAGCTCCCTAGGAGCTTTTCAGATTAAGTATTGTTCTGTGTGCTAACAGGTAGTCCAACAGGGCAAGATGTGTAGAGTCACTGTGGCAATTCCATATCTCATCAGTTGCCTGGTCAGTGGACTAAGCATACTACTGGGACTGTAGCTGAGACTGTTTGTGAATTCCTTAGTACTCAACTCCAGGTTTAAGTCGGATTAGTGCTTAGCTTACTATGACTCTGTATGATCTTCACAACTTAGTGGAGCAGGAATTTGAAGAGTATGGTGTAGTGGGTATTAACATTCCCATAGTGTCAACATCATGTATATTCAGACAATAAAAGTTGATGACGTGTCATTTTGATGCCCTTTTATACATACTGGTGCTCCATGCGATATCATAGGACTGCTATCTGTCAGTAGAATTTGTTTCTAGACATGCTTTCATGATACCATGACGCAGAGTCTTGTCCCAAGTAATATATATAACACTAACATGTACAGTATATACTGCTTAGAGCACAGATGACCAGAGTAGAGATTAACTGTTCTAAGACTTTCCCAGCGTAACCTCTGAATAGAATCAAGCAGTAGAGATGAAATTTATCTTTCAGGAAGTGACTGCTTCTCTTCTCAAGCCACACAACTGGATTAGATTAACTTCATGATCCATTTTACAAGAACATTTAGACCGATATTGGAACTGGTTATTTTGAAGTATTGCAACACACCAAGCCGACGGTCGGCCGTCGGGCAGTTTTTATTCGTCAGCCGACTAAGTTTTCTCAGTGTGTTCTGCACTGTTGGCTGAAGTTGGTCCTCGTCTGCTTTTTTTTCGGGCCGATTCAACATGTTGAAGCTCGTCGGTCAGTCGGGCCATCTGATCATTCTGATTGGCTGTTCAGCTGGCGACCAGTGCACGAGAAAAGGCGCAGAATGGACATGCTACTTGGCCATCGGGTGTCGAGCATCGGCTTGGTGTGTCAGGGCAACTCTGGACACAGACGCTGCCGACGTGAGCCGACCCTGCAGTCTGCTTTTGTCGCCACTAGTTCGTCGGCGTCGGCTTGGTGTGTTCTGGGCTTTAGTGATTCTTCCAAGGAGCATACCTACTCACACAATTGACACCTCATACAAATTTCAACCCATTTGTGACCCCAACCTGGCAACCTAAAATCCAGTTGCCCTGCTGATATATACGCAGGTAACAGATGTGGGAATCAAGCGAAATGGGAGAATTTCAGGTGGCGCTCTGGCGAAAAAACAAAGACAAAATATATATGTGACCCTGGACCACAAAACCAGTCTTAAGTCGCTGGGGTATATTTGTAGCAATAGCCAAAAATACATTGTATGGGTCAAAATTATCGATTTTTCTTTTATGCCAAAAATCATTTGGATATTAAGTAAAAATCATGTTCCATGAAGATATTTTGTAAATTTCCTACCGTAAATATATCAAAACTTAATTTTTGATTAGTAATATGCATTGCGAAGAACTTCATTTGGACAATTTTAAAGGCGATTTTCTCAATATTTTGATTTTTTTGTACCCTCAGATTCCAGTATTTCAAATAGTATCTCGGCCAAATATTGTCCTATCCTAACAAACCATATATCAATGTAAAGCTTATTTGTTCAGCTTTCAGATGATGTATAAATCTCAATTTCGAAAAATTGACCCTTATGACTGGTTTTGTGGTCCAGGGTCACAAATGTAAATTAAACAACAGCAGGGCGGAAGAATTTAATTTCATATCTTGAAACCATATCGACAATGCCCATGCCTTTTGCAAAGTGTGTTGCACTGATTTTAGCATTGGATATTAATACCCCCCACTACTAATAAAACATAAATTTGTCCCCCACACTTTTTCGGGTAGATGTGTTCACAGGGAGGTTTTCAGGGGCCAGTGTGAATAAATCTAAATTTAAATTCAAAGAGAAAAGGTATTATATAACCTGGTGTTTTATTTGTATCCAAAATAAGGAGACATTACAGAGTGCTAAACACTCTCATGCAGCACCTTAAATCCTTGGAGGTTCATGTCAGGAGGCCTTTCTGTGTTGAATTTCCATGTTCTCCCCATGTTGGCTCTCTCCAGTTTCTACAATCCAAAAATTACAGGACACGTGAACTTGAGATGATAAATTGTCTTTAGGTGTGAGTGTATGAATATACAAGTGTTTGTTAGCCCTGTGATGGACTGGCCATCCATCCAGGGTGTTACCCTGCCTTTGGCCTGAGATGCTGGGATAGGCTCCAGCATCCCTTCGACCCCACAAGCAGTTTGGAAAGTGGATGAATGGGTGTCTGCTTAGTACTAGTGGCCTAGTGTAAGAGACAAACTCAAACTTGCACACACTATGCTAAAGCACTGAACATTTCTAAGCATTAAGAGTTATTTGGTTTTTTTAAAAAAACAATTTCACATTCTAAAAGCTGTAATAGTGTCCAAGTGGGATACTTAACTTACTACAGGAGGCAGGTTGTTTGTGTGCAACAGCATGTTTGAGATTGATAAAGTACTCTCTACAGTAGTTGTGCAATGGAATTGTATGCATACAGTAAAATTTACAATAAAGCTTATTAAATAAAGGATTAATAAAGAACTGCGTATGCTAAATACATGCAATATGCCAAGTGGCAACAGGAACAGGAAGTGTTTCCACTTTCTCGTAGCTGCATGTAGATATTCTAGGCAAAGATTTTTTAAAATAAAATGTCTGGAATTTTCAGGGAATTTTAAATAATACACTGGTCATTTTCAATGCATTTGCAATCAGTTCATTACATTTTAAAGAGAATTTATAATCTCAGTAATACAAGCATAGTTTATGCTATGGTACACCCAATAAAATCTAAACATTTGTATGCATATTGAAACTGAAACTTAATTTGGACAGTATTGATGAGTGAATGTAAATGTAATTTAATAATAACACATGACAGTTTGACTTTAAAATCTTTTTTCAGCAGATGTATCTACATTACACAAATTCAGTTGTCCTACATACAATCCTAAGAGCTGGTATTGCTATACCCTATTTGACAGAAATAACTGTTTGTAGTCATAAAGTAAAATCAGTCTCTTACATCAACTAAATGGCCATTACATTTGCAAGAATTCTTTTAACTGCTGGGTATTAGAAGTCCTTTACCATTTAAATATATTTGCTGGCTCAAGGTACTGACCCACTATGTCCACTACAGACCATCTTTGATTTACAGAAATAAACAATATGTTGTCACCACTTAACAACACTTACTGACAGATGTACATAATGTGTGATGTGATATTTATACATAATAATTACAATAATAACAAAAACACTGCAAACAAACTAACTGAACATGATTCAGTCATGGACAGTGGTTCCACGTGATTGAATCATGTTATTTGGACACGACTGAATCAAGTTATTTAGACATGTCTAATTTTAGTTTGTTTTTACTCAAGTTTGCCTTAGTACATCCTACACGAAATATTTGAGTAGAGATAACATGTTACCATCATGTATAACCACTGTCCATGCAAGTTCAGCCAAAGTATTATATTATGTAACGAAGGAGTTGTGGCGATGAAGTGGGGATCCAAATGCAAAGCTTTTATTAAAGAGCGTAGTCAGACGGGCAGGGTCAAAAACCAGCAAAACAGTACATCCAAGACAATCCAAAAGAGTAAATCACAAAACAGGCTAAGATCAGGGCAGGCAGCAATAAATCAGAAACAAGTAAACTGTCCAAGGATCAAAACACAATGACAAGGCAGGGCAAGAAAACACGGGAATGAAACAGGAAAAAAACAGGAGAACGTTACAGGCTAAGCAATCATCAGTGATGAGAATGTGTGTGTGTGCCATTCTTATAGTGAGACTAATGAGGTAATGAAAGACAAGTGCTAGCAATGATGATGAGTGCAGATGGGTCCGGGCAAAGGATTATGGGAAATGGAGTCCTGGGTGAATGGTAAAAGTCAGGGATGGAGTGCCCAGTGGTGGAGCTCATGGGCACTCCAGCTGGTGATCGTGACATAATAAAATATAGACCCTTTTTCTGTTAGTAAACACTGTGATGTTTTTCTGTGGGCGGAGCTTAGCTGGAGGCAGAAAGATTCCACTGACCGCTTCACTAACACTCGCTATGAACTCTGTTTAGCTTGTTTTTTTAATAATAACTGGAGAAATTCCGATTTTACCTGCATATGTAAGGTAGATGCACTGTCCAGGACCACGATTGTTATTTGAAAAGGTTAACTTTAATGGATGAAACCAGATTGGCCGACCCGCACACACTTTTACTCAAAGGATGGACGATCTGACAGGATTCCCTCTGGTTGAGTGACTCTAACCTGTATAGTTAAGACAAACTCACCGTGACTATCTATTCATGAAGATGTATATATATTTCAATTTCAGCAGGCAACTATTTTACAGCTACATTATTATTCCAGCCACAATTAATCACAACAAGGTATATACGATTACATATGATTAAGCATACAAGTCGTCAGTTTGTTGTTTTACACACATGCATGCACACAGACATTATTTCATACACGAGATAGTAGTGAAATGCATAAGAATCTTTAGACGCGCCCATAACAACAAGACAATACTTTATTGAACCTTTTCTGATAAGAAGTGTGCGCTGCAAACGCGAGCGTTTTTGATGATGGTTTCTGTCCAGTCCGCTCGTTTTATCTCGTTTCACCACAGCTGTCGTTGGTTTTTTGTCTGGCAGTGGCATCAGGTATGCCTTAAGATTTCAAATTGAAGCCTCTATAACATCGATTCGGGCACCCAACATCACAACAAGATGATATTGTAAGCTCCTTATGAAGCTGAATCTGCACTGGTTTGAATGGGCCGCCTCCAGTTTTCGCTTTCTTTTGTCTCCAGCTAGCTCTGTGACGTAACTGTGACGTCGGCCCTAAAAGAGTCTATTAACAAGTAAAATATAACTTTTCTTTACACATATGATGTTAGTTGTTAGCAACTGGCAACATGGCAAATCTTAAAATGGCAACATAATGGAACATTAAACATTAAAAAGTCTCCCTATTTTCTCATTTTGCTAAAAATTCATAAAATAACACTTTATTTTAAAGTTTTCTCTCCCTATATCCAGCCCTGTGCAAAGTATGAAGTGTAAAACTTATTTTGAGCTACTTGATTGAAACATGTTCTTTCAAAATGAAAACATTGAGTTAAGCCAAAAAGTTACTGTTTCAAGTCAGTTTAACATAATGCAATCATGTTTGAACGAGAAACCTGATACTATGGTGTTAAATCAAAATGAATTGTTTAAATAAAGTGAACAGCATCAAAAAATCTTTTTTTGTGTGTGTAAACCTGGTCTAAACATACACACATTATTAATAAATAAAGAGATGAGAATGTGCCTGGGTAATTATGTAAGCTCTGGGTTATAATAGCCTACTACAGGAATATTGCAGACATGAAATCTGACACTTTATTAGCTTCTTGTAGAGCAAGACACAGATTAATGGCACCGCTCTGTCTGGTTTTCAAGTGGGCATGTACACCATGAGTTATTTATTACTTGAAGTGCTCATATATTATATTTACATACAATAAAGATTAATGATATTTAGACAAAAATGTCTTATTCACACATACGTCTTTTTCACACACAGTGAATATATGGTGTATTTTAACTATGCAATTATAAAGAAAACAAGGATTACAGACTTTTCACGTACCATGTCAAATTGGTATGAGATCAGATGCTTGCATGTTTTGGGTCAATGTCATGTTGAAAGGTCTGGTCATTGTTCAGATATTTTTACAGATGACTTCGTATTTACATTTGACGTTATGATCTGGCAGGTTTACTGGGCCATGAATCAGCAAAACACCCCTATATAACAGTTTCACCACCTTGTTTCACAGCTAACGTTGATATGAGTTTTTTCCTCAAATGCAGTGTTTGGTTCATGTTAGACATGACATGTGTAACTGTGGTAAGACATCTAGATAGATCTAGATACATTCTAGATTTATATATATGCAGAGCACATTGTTCCAAAAGTCCTCTTTCTTATAGTTGATGAACGAAATTTTGAAAGTATTTGAAATATTTGACTTAATGTTAAAGCAAAACAAAAAAAATGGATCATTATCATCGCTATAGTCCAGAGACTTTAATTAGAGGTTTAGTCTACTTTAAGACTTCACTGTAAATGCTGTGATTGGGTAATGTCTTTCCTGTCTGTCCATATCACTAATATACGGCAGTGGGCCAAAGAGGAGAAGATGAAGAAGAAGTTATCGATCTGTTCCTGTGCAGGCAGTCTTGTACTGATGTATTCATTTTTATGACATCAGATTGAAGTAGAAACAGTAGAACCTCCAGGAAAATTTTAATGGAGTGGCCTGAAGGGCACAGTAAAAATCTTATAGAGAGGCACACTAAAACTTAATCTGCATTTCAAGGATCTATTTCTACATGATCTATCCCATAAAAATTACTGCCACTGATACAATTTGTCAGTTTAATTTAGTTATTAAATAACATTTATTGACATTAAGTTACATTAAATTACATTTTTAACATGCATAAAACAAATTAATTTACATCATAATACATAAAGCACATTTTGCTAAAAAGCAGCATTAAATTAAGAAAATTAAGATATTCTCAGTGCATGACTTTTTAAACTAGTACAGATTAATTAACAAAAATGAATCTGGCACCACTTAAAACCTTTGCCATCTTCTAAAAATAGTTGTCAAAGTGCCCAGTCACCAAAATAATCCTGGATACCTGTTCTGCATCTGTACAAACCCATATTTTGGGAACAACCTGGGAATTCTAGTGTATTTAGACGCATTAAAGCAACTTTTGTAACAGTGGTGTAACTAGGATTGTATGGGCCCGAGTGCAAAAGCACTACCACCCCCACAGCTTACAAAAACAAATCTTTGTAAGAACACTGTAATTTTGTGTTTACAGTCTTCAAGTTCAGTGTCTTTGTTGTCTCATCTTAAATGATCTTTGAATCAATTTCACAAAACCCTAGGGCTCATGAAGCAAATTTGTTGGATAAATTAATTCTACCATAAATTCAGTTTTACCATGAATCCCTGGCACTTTGTGTTCTGCATTGCGAAGCTGTGAAATTCTTTTGTGTGAAGAACAGGCCAGCAATTTAAGTGATTATTTATAGAAATTCTTCCTCTCTGCTCTGCCTGTTCAGTTTACAATACACCCACAAATTTTCCATTCGTGTGGAAATGCATCATGCTCATCACCATATAAGGAAAAAGGAGGAGTAAAAACTGTGCATAATTGGTCATCGTCTGCATTGTTGTTGTGCCAAATTTGAATATGCAGAAATTATACAATGAATATACAATGAGAACTAAAGGTAGATAGATATGGAGGGTAAGAAAAATATGATACACATGGTACTTCATGAAGTTGTATGTAACAGAGAGACTTTTTTGAGGTCTTCTAATTACGAGTATGATTGAATGGAAATGGAAAACAACATGAAAGGGCTCTTCCCATAACTAGTTCCAGGGGTGAAATGTTCTGAGAGCACTGGGACTTCTTCCAGCGGACCAGTAATCTTATGTGCCGGGTGCTAAAACTAAAAAATATGTATACAAAAAAATGAAGGGTGAAAAGGTTCAGAGGTCTGGAACAGGTGAAGTAGGTGGAATGAGTGACTGCCTTGGTAACTTACTTTTGTTATTTTTTGTTATGTTTGTTTGTTTTTAACAATTACAAAAATTAGTTTCTAAGTGAATTTTAGAATCTAAATTAATTTATTTAGTCATTTATTTTGATATATGTTTTTATATTATTTGTAAAACGTTTTATGTATTTTACTAAATATGTATATAATTATATATATATTTACAATTAAGCTATTACAGACTTTTTTCTTTTTAAAAATGTTAATATTGTTAGCTCATATATATATTAAATATTCTCATTTTGAATTCACTTTGGAAAAAGGTTAATGTATGAATATAAATGATGTCCATGTTTTTTTCCCTTATACAAAAATGTTACGAAGGAGAGCATGACCAAAAAAGCACTGGTTGTGTGATACACAGGGTAGCACTTGTTTGTCTGGAAATCAAACTAAGGTGAGAGATTAGAAATAAATAAATGCAACAAAAATTATTAAAAATTATATATATATATATATATATATATATATATATATATATATATATATATAATTTTTTTTCCCTAATTTCTCATCTTAGTTAAAATTTATATATATTCCAATTTGTTACTATAACTTACCTCACACTTTATAAATGAGAAAAGCCTTGATGAAATTTTGCACATCTCTTTTTAGGTTGTTTCTTACAGGTATAACTTTAATGCCTTCCTAATTATTTAGGGAGGTTTTAAAGTGGACCTTATGCCATGTCAGTGGTTTTCCACTTTGTTCTGCTCTTTGGGACTAAAAAAGATTGTCAGCAAAAAAAAAAAAAAAAAATATATATATATATATATATATATATATATATTAGGGGTGTGCGATATTGAAAAAAAATTATATCTCGATATTTTTGGGGATTTTTCGATAACGATAATTAGACGATATTTTGCCGAGTGTGTTATTGTGCTGATATCTGACTACCGTGGACAGCTGCAGTTTTTGATATTCTTCATATTCTGTGTGGTCAGTTCACATCAGTGATAGAAATGAATCTTTTCATATAAGTTTAAATTGATTTTTACCTTTTATGGGCAGTTTTAGCTTTACAGTTTTTTATGATCGCTATGACAATTTTTTCAATACTTCTAGCAATTTTTCTAAACTCTTAACGCAACAACACACCTACAACACACAATTGACAAAACAGTTAATTTCATGCTCAAAATCACACATTGCAAACTCAACTCCAACACTAATTTTCAAATTACAATAATACACTAACACAATACACTACATCTACCGAAACACCGCAAACATTTCTCAAAATCAAATTATTATTCCAAAACACTAACACATGCTCTCTTCCACCAGGAACATTGAGTCAATCATAGCTCAATATCATAAAAACACTAACATCAAAGGGAATTACAGAAACTGCATTATTTTAGGTGTCAGGTCTGACCTTAATAGACTACTAGTATATTGCACTGATCATAGATTGTGTTTTACACTACAGTTTCTTTCGAAGCCTCTACAATTTTATTTTTGGGTTTAGTAAATGCATGTATTTTGTTTATTTTGCTGCAGAAAGGGGGAAAGACAGGGACAGAATTGCTGCAGTAAAGGCTTTATTTGAAACAGGACATTAAAGAAAGAAAACAAGAATGCAAGAAAACAAAAAGAATATGCAATATAGCTGTCATTTATTGTGAATATACAAACAGAAAAAACCCAAAGAAGAATAAAAAAATAAAAATAAATGTAATCTAATCTGCCAGGTCTTCTGCGTTTGGCCACATGTTCTCATCCACATCACACCTGATATCTTCTCTGGCAAGGCATCTTGGGAAGAATCTTTTGGTATGCCTTATCCACCCTTGGTAATGTTCAGCTGTGATGTCTTGGCATTCAGCATCCATTGCATCCTGGATGGACGATGGTCAAAACCCTTCCATCTCCAGGCTCAGAAAAACTCCTCAATGAGGTTGAGGAAAGTGGAGTAAGGGGGAAAGAAGAAATGGACATCATTCTCGAATGGGTGCCAGGCTCTGACTGCACTGGGAATGGTGGAATGTCACATTGTTGCATGTGTTCACATATATTGACAAGTGGTCTCCCACCTGTCCCCTTTCTACCTCTGGCACCAGTCTTTGGTGCAGGTCTTCTAAAATCTCACATTTATGCAGGAGTGCACTTTTCCACACAAGATCAGCCCAAAGAGCCCTCAACACCTGAGTGTGTTTCCTAGATGGGAATAAGCTGTAATTTATATATTTGCATAACATTATATATTTGCAAGCAGCTGTTTCTCATTAATGAATAAAAAATTGATATATTTGTGTTTCAAATTCCCAATATGAACAGCTGTTCATTTTGACTTTAGCCTATAAGTTAGGTTTAGAACATGATGTTATCTGTTCTGACATACAGTGTGAAAGCATATGAAAATTTGGCAGTAAAATTACATTGTTTTGGCCTTGGTTGAGCTTGTGTGTAAAAGAAGTTAAAGCATTTTAAATTTGTGTTAACTGTATGCATTTTGTGTCAAAGCAACAAGAAATGTGTTAATTGTATAGCCTACACAGACAGATGTTGTGCTAACTGCGTTAAGAGTTTAGGAAAATTGTTAAAAGTATTGAAAAAACTGTCATACCGATTGTAAAAAACTGTAATAAAGCCATTTTTTCCCAAAAGTATGCATCTTTTGAGTCAAATTGTTATATTTAATCAGTCAATTGGATTAATAAGACATTTAGGTCTTGTTTTGTTACCAAACAAAATGAAACTAGTATCAACAAAATTAATCTTTGCAGAAGTTGCATCTGAAGTGGCATTTAGATGTATTTACACACTGTTTAGGACATGGAGTGCTTTAACCTGCAGTTACAAATGCATAATGTGTTGATATTTTAAACATAAAACATTAAATACTGATATTTGAAATTATTTTAAAATGAACAGATACTTTGAATTTGAAATTAAAATCGCCAGTAGGTGGCAGCATGTCACTGTTAACAAGTGAGTCATTGCGACTGAACCGAATCATTTAACGGTTGATTCATTCAGGAACGAAACACCGTCATGTTGCTCAGAGACGCAAAAAACAGTGCTGTAGCTGTTTGGAATTATTTTTTTTGTTGGCGAAATGGAGCAAAAACAGGCAATATGGTGTCAAAAACGTAAGTCTCTTAATATTAACTTATTTTTTATTGAACTGTTGTATAAAATCAATATCACAATCATGCTTATTTTTGAACAAAAAACGGCACTCTTCGTGTGATTGTAACTATATGAAATGATATACACATTTTCTGCCCTATATCTTGAATTTTGTGATAATTCTTAGTGCATTTTATTAGACTGAATCATGCAGTGAAAGAACCCACTCGCGCTCTAATCTAGACTTCACGTAATGAATGCGTGCACTCTGTAGGGGTGTTTTGTTTGGTTTTTGCAAAATACTCGATAATGTCAAATTGCACATTGTTAAAAAAAAACAATTACGATATTATCACAGACGATATATATCGCACACCCCTAATATGTATGTATATATATATATATATATATATATATATATATATATATGTATATGTAGACTTGCTGTTTATGTTCTTTGTTTCTCTCACTCTCCATCTAGCAGATACAGTTCTGCTCGAACCTTGTAACACTTTATTTTGCAGTGCCTGTGTTAGTGTACTATTATTAATTATTTAGTAGTAATACGAAGTATGAAATACAAACAACTGCACAGAGTAATTACACAGTAAAAATGTAAATATGTAACATAATAGCACAGTATTTCTTAAGATATTACTTACTGCTGTGTAGATGTACAGCAACATGAGCACTGTAAAATAAAAGGTGACCAACTTTTCTATATGGTACTGTTTAGATTTATGGTTAAATTATTAATTTGTCTTAATTTATATGTAACTAGTCTTTGTGTATTTTACACATCTACGCTGACCACTGTTTCTTTTTAATTAATTAATTAATATTTTTATTTTATTTTATTTTTTTGTGATGCAATCCTTTGTCTCAGTGTCTCAACTTTGTCTCTTGGCAGCTGTGTGCCTGGTGCTGGGCTGTTTGATTTTCCCAGATGGCTGGGATGCAGAGGTCATCCGGGATATGTGCGGAGAGGAGACAGGAAAGTACACATTGGGAAACTGTTCAGTGCGCTGGGCTTACATACTGGCCATCATCGGCATCCTAGATGCTCTCATCCTGTCCTTTCTTGCTTTTGTCCTCGGAAACCGCCAGAACGACTTTATGCACGATGAAATCAAGGCTGAAAATAGAGGTGAGAGGTGGCCTAAAGATTTTTAATCAATTAATGAACTGGTTATTGTTTGATATGACAAAACAGTCGCAGTGTTGCTGTGGATTTCTTTGGGATGCCATCATTTTGTTAGATCTGTTTTGGTGACGGATATGTTGTGTAAGTAAGCTTGAGTGACTGGGGATATTTACACTTGGCCATCATAACTATTCAATCATTAAAAAACCAAGTGTAAGTGTCTTCCAAGACACATTTAAGATGCACTGCAATCCAGTCTTCAGGGTGTATTTCAGATGTAACTCTTTCAAATGGAAAAGCATCTGCTTGTTCATGCCACATATGCAAGTTTACTCCTTCCAACTGGGAGTATGTTGGCATACGGAAGATCGGTAGACCTATAATCCACACATGAGTAAGCAATGACGGGTGAGATGGATGTAGCAACCGCAAATCTCAAACATTTACTGCCATATGGACAGAAGAGAGTGTTATTATTACAATGGAAATGAACTACTTTTAGCTGCATTAGCGCAGGAAGGGTCTGTTTTGTGGCCACACATTTATGTAGCCAAACATTAATACAAAAAGCTCAATTGGAAAGCATTCCGAACAATCAAAGATGCATGAAGTGGCCAGGTGTAAATACCAGTGTGATGAGTGCGTACGGAGGTATACAGTATGCTCATAAATATTTGATATCTTAAATCAGACTTTTTGACAGCATTTCCACGTTTCCTCATCCTGTGAATGCTTTTACAACAATCAATAACTGGCAAGGAAAAAAGAGAGAAAAATCTGAAGAAAAAACACCCCCAATTCCTTTATAGCATTCCAAATCAACTGGGGAAGTTGTCATGGTTACATGTCAGATTCCAGGAAGATAAGAGGATCTGCTGCTTTCTCCCCAGCAGCTTGGCACTCCACAGCTGTCATGGCACATACATGTTCTCCATCAACCTTGCTCTCTGCTAATTAATTTGGAAAGAAGGTACATAAGCGATGACGACAGAAAGAAGAAAAATGTGTGAGTTTGTGTGCACAGCATCTGTGATATCTGGGGCATAGGTTCTGAAAAATCAATACAAACCTTGTGGGAGGTTGCCAAATCTCCCCCACCTTCCATGTGTTCTCTCTGCCTTAAATTCGCTCTACTGTACTCCAACATCTTATTTGACCCCCCAAAATAAAACTTTCATTAAATCTCATTCATTAAAATTCTTTCTTTGACAGGTTCCACCACATGCATTCTGTTGGTCTAATGTTAGAAAGATTTATAAGATGTATTAAAGTGAGATCCACCTGTGAACATACCATTAACATCATGACCAGAGTAAGATATGCCCATGGTGCAGGACACAGAATCTTAACATTACCCAGGATAGCCAGTGGAAATGAGATTAACACCGTATGTACAATTGGATATTACAAATATTAGCCTACAGCTTTCAAAGCATTGGAAATGTCAGTATATACAGGAATGGCAGTGTATTTATTTTTATTTTGTGTTTTCACAATGGAGAGCAGTCCATTTATGTGTGATAGAGATGTGGACTATGCACCTGAGAGCTGTGTTGTTTGATGTAATCTATGCTTGTCCACCACTGATCATATGAGGGTAATTCTTATAATGAATAAGGCATTTTTGAGGGAGTGTGCTTGCTATATGGAGCCAGAATATATGCAGTGGATTAATCTGAACTGGAGCAAGCAAATACAAAATGCAATGGACCGACAAACAAACTTCCATTTTCCACTGGCTTTGCATCAAATGTTGTGGAAGTCCGTCCTATATTGTCTAGGCTCAGTTTAACCATTGAAGGTCTGCTTTGATGGGCTCAGTAATATGTTCCATAAAAAAATGTATCACTGTATCACTGGTTTACTAAAGGCTAATGCAGGAGTTCTAAACTCAGAACAAAACTACTTGCACTCGCATACAATTAACCAATATAACATCAGGACAATACAAAAGATAGTGACCGTTATTTGGACTGCACCTGATAGTGAATGAACAGGTTGGTTGATGGCACAGTTAGCATGACAAGAATGAGGAGCAGGACAGCAAAATCAAGACCACAGAACCTAGTGTTCTAATGCAAACTCTTTACACAGCACTCACCTTACTAAACAATCACTTCTATTCTGTCTTCACAGATTTGGCAGTATCCAGGGTAAGTCGTTCCGCAGCTGTGACTTTTGTGCTTGTGTGGTCGTGTAAAGTTGTTGTGGCACAAACATTATTCTTGTAGTATCTCCCTGACTATATGTATTTTCTGTTGTCATTGTTAGCAATTAGCTTACTTTATAAAATCCCCATTTTTGCAGACATATTTATAAATGTCATTCATGGGTAGACATTAAAAACACAAAGCATAACAAGACATTTATTATTCAAAGCAGGTAAAAGACTGCATGAAAAAGTGCATGTGTCAGAAGCTATGTTGGCGAGCATGGAAGCAAATATCTGGTCTGCTATTTCTACTACATGAATATGAGCCTACCTTTTGAGCCTACCATGTGCAAGACAATTTATTACAAAACATTTTAAACTGAACTCTGATAAAAGAGCTGAGCAAATGTTTTCCATGCTAATCAAAGTTGGATTTTTCTATACAATAAATTTGGAGAAAGAGGCATTCAAAAAAACAACAACTATTCTATGTACAGTTAACAACTCTATATTAGGCATAGTTGGTACATTGGTGCATACAGTCAAATGTGTATGAACAGTTGCAGTGTTATCAGAATGTTGTTAACAGCAGTTTTCCTCCACAGCAACCTCTACGTGTAGGGTCTTCTCTTCGAGTGGATGGAGTAAGCTCTTAACTTCAGTACAGTTTAACTTCACTGTTTCTTATCACTCCCTGAAAAACTATGCATGCAATCATAGCATGTAGCTCTAATCTGATATTACCAAGGAGCTTCACACTTGGAATATTTTCTGATCCTGTCAGCTCTAATGCTAGTGAAGTAATGGTGTTTAACACTCCCTTGTTTTGTCTTTTTGTGTGTAATTTCCTTGGCAGTGGCGTAACTATTTCCAGTTCAGGTAGAGTAGTCACAGTTGGGCCCACAACAACCAAGCCCTATAGCATTGTTTTACATTCACATTCAATCCTACTCTGATATTAGAAGGATCTGAAAAAAGGTTCCGATCAGTGGTGTAGTCCTAAAAGATTTACTATCATGCAGTCCCTTTAAGTCAACATTTAATACTAGGGGTGTAAAGATTGAAAAAAAAAAACTTCACATAATTTTCAGTGTTTAATTTCACTTGTTCTTTAATTGAAAATACATAGCATTTGTCACTGAAAAGAACACTACTGGCCACGCACACACTCCTCTTCTGAGTGCTTTTATCCAATTCTGTACAAAAAAATTCAAGTAGTGACGAGCATTTACAGAAAATCTGCATAGTGTGTACGAAGCCAAACTGAACAACTTGTTTTTCAGTTGTTTCTCTTCTTCAAATATAGTTTACATTTTGATTGATTGATTACTACCAAACAAGAATGACCCAGTTGTTCTTGAAAGAGCTGCGTGGTGCATACAAATTCCACTGAATGTATACTGAATTTTGACTTTATCACACATTTTGACTTAAGTCTATCTCTGTCCACTGTAGTTTTACTATAGAACATACACAAATATTTGCGAGGTTGGTAGTAACTGCTAATTACATGTGAGTGTAATAAAAAAAAATACAGAGTGATGCTTGATATATATATAAAATAAGTGCAGTTTCTATCCTGTCAATGGTCAACCCTACCTCAAGTGAATTCTTAAGTATGTAAGAGTGTGCAATTTTAAATGAATTTGCATGATCTTGTTTTTGTAGGGAAAATGTCATCATGAGTGTTCTCCCCTAAACCTACCAGGGAGCAGATTGCACAAAAATATTTAAATGAGATGACAATACATTCATACGAATTTGCAACCAGTTCACCAAATTGTAAAATGCTTAAGAATTTCTGAAAATTATGCCCCAGAGAATGGAAAGCAGTGCTCAAAAGGCAAGCATTTGGACGATATAACAGACTAAAACAAATGATTAATTTAATCATTTCTAAGATGGACAATGTTATGTTTTTGTGAATTATCATGCCCCGATAAACCATTACACCTCTAGCAACAGTATACTATAACATGACAGTTGTTTGTGTACTTCTGAAGCAGCAAAACAAATTGGTATATCAAAGATATAAGCAAATCTTGATCATTAAAAGTCATTGTATACTAACTGCCCTGGAAAAAAAGTAAGCATATGGCCCCAATTACACCACTGGTCTCAATATTATGAACGTAATGTGACATATGCATCAGAGCATCTGTATTTTACTTTGAGTATGCCATCTGTGGTGGCTACCTCCAATTTTTATTTTAGATTATGCATATGCATATGGAAACAGGCCAGGGTCAATAAAGTTTATGATTTTACTGTTTTACTCTTTCTGATTCTAGATTGTACAATATGAACGTTGGTTCATTAAGAATTCCACCTCTAAAATGAAATTTTATATTAAAAAAGCCTAATTATACAATTTAAAGAAAGAAGAAAGCCATGGGATAGTTGCCAGGGTTTAATGGCGTAATAATTAATCAATTGTAATTAATTGTAATTGTGATCAAATAATTATTTACCCCAGGTTTCATTTTAAAATGCAGCCTT
>JAFVLL020000297.1:0-18903 GCA_021397915.2 Tor tambroides
ATATCTCCTGACGATGGTTTGCTCAGGCTTGAAGAAGTTCCACACACCACAGGATGTAAACCTCCTGTTGCATGTCTCAACAGCCAAGCGCACATCCATCACACTTACGCAAGCAAGACAGTGGTATTAAAACCTCCCCTCTTCCAGCAGATCGTCCTTGGGATTTGAGCTGAAATGATTTCATATGAATGTTATGGCATAATCCTGGCAGAAAGAGCATCGGATTCTACTACTAAACAGTTTATATTTTCAGCTCTTATGATTCACAGCTGTGCTGTCTGTACCATTCGCCTCGACGTACAGCTGTGGGATGACAAAGCTGAGGAAATTGGATTTGACAGTGTTTTTCATTCTTTCATCCCCAAAATAACATTACCCATGATTTCCCATCTCTGACAATGTGATGATAATGGATGAGGGCAAAAGCTAAGTTTACAATAGGGGATCTTCATTTGAAGAAGGGGGCCAAGAGCAGAGATAGAGCAGGAAAACAAACGTTGAAGTGCTGATATGTAGAGCAGTGAGTGATAGAATATCTTTGCTGATCATCCATTGATGACTGAGAGTCGGATCTCTTGCTTTTGCCAGGCTTGATGCTTCCTAAAATTGAAACCCCTTAATATAAACATACAGAGCTTTGAGCATGCAGAACCTAAATATGCCATTTACGTGCATTCATTGGTATGAACCTGCCCTGTTGCACATTTATTTACCAAGAGTATAAGAACTCATGAAGGGGTCAGTGTAATTCAGTTGTTTTGTTATTTAAACATCGCTAATTGTGCTACTTAAGTGGAGAAACAAATTTGCTCCTTGACATGGTCTTCCAGAACACAAAATGATCTGAAGAATGTCTCAGTGTTTATTGACCATACGGGGTTCAATGTTGTTTTGGATCCCATAGATGGATCAAACATTTTGCAATTTTTTTTTTTTGTCTCAAATGTGAGACAAATATTTCAAATGTGACATAGAAATTTGTACTTTATATATACACGTCTTTATATTTAATATTTTTTATAGCTCAGGGTAGAAGAACACTCAATTTCCCAGAATTTCATTATCTAATGAATTTCTCTTAATTCATTCAATTACTTTTCCTGTAATTCAAATTCTCATTCAACTTCTTTGGGGGGTGGCCACTGCAGTTCAAATCTCAACCAATTTTTCAATTCCACATTTTGCCCAACCCTGTAACACTCAATGTAACAAAAGATTTCTTTGAGAAGTTGGACATTTATAAGTAAAAAAAAAAACAACAACAACATAAATCTTGTAAACATTTAACATTGCTGAAACAGGCTTCCATGAGGAAGTGATCACAACTGAGGGAATACAAACAGAATTTAGTATGATCTAATAGACTCTGATCAAGCCAATGAGGTGAAACCGATACTCAGAATAATCAACCAAGTATCACTCATACTGCCTGATACTACAGAACGAAGGAGAATCGCATCTGTTAATCAAAACAGACAGTCAAAATAACCAGGAAATTGGGTGTATTTTCAATGGCAGCTCCACAAAGGACAGCGATTCCAAGCAAAACAGTATGCCATACTTTGCATAAAACTTTCCCTTTTTTTTGTGCTCGATCCATCCAGCCTCCAGCTGTTGTGTGTCCTTAATGTAGCCATTGTGCACCAACCATCTACTTATGAGTTTTGGATGCTGGAGGACCTGAGGCTTATGAAGTAACAGCTAGTGCACCGACTAGCCTCCCAGGGGATGAAGACGGCTTCATTTGAATGAGAATAGTCTCCCTGTCCCCTGAGATAAGACTGAATCAACATGGGGTCTGACAATTCAGAATGGCTTTCAGTGCATAATGTGAAGGATAAAGTCTCTTTGCTTTTCCTTTCTTGGCTAATGCATTTGAGGTGCATCAGACAGGGTGTTCGGGGAGCTTCAGCCTTGGACACTGCCGAAGACCTAAAGCATATCTGCTACTTTGCACAGCAATTATCCAGGTTTTCGTTTTTCTTCCCGGGGTCTCCAAGAGACTGGTTTTGCACCGTCCACACGCATTACTTCTCGTGCTGATTGAAGACCGATCCTGTCACCCCGTGTTTTCCAGGCTTTCAGGCCACCCAGTACGGACGAACCTCATGCATGTCATCCCTCTGTGTGGTCCTCTCAAAAGAGAAACAGATAGACACAGAGGAAACTCAAAGCAAGTGCCAACGGAGAAAGAGATGTTTCAAAATCTGACAGTGTCATTTCTGGGAAAGGAAGGAAGAGAGGGAAAGGAAAGAAGGAGGCGGCGGGGGGAGCCCAGTAAAACAAGCAAAGAGTCTGAGCTGATTGTGAGTGTGGGACTCTTGCCATGCGATGAGAGCAGGAGACTGGAGGGAGGGAGCGCGTGTGTGTGTGTGTGTGTGCGTGGAGGGAGAGAGCGAGCGAGAAATGAGAAGAATCTCCAGACTTCGGTGAAACATTCGGTATTCTGCCCGTTCGCACTAAACGCTGAAAGAGAGCCACAAAGGATGAATTCACATGAAAGCGCCTGCAGCTTATACACAGCTCTGCTTAAAGAGATGAGAAAACAGTTATTTCAGTCCACGGGGCATCCAACTGCTTTGACTGATCATTAGGGGCTTGTTAGCAGCCCTTTACCATCCCAGTCTCATCCAAGAGACGGAGTCACCTTTCACTATAAAAGCCCTGAAACAAGCGCAGTAAACACAACAATTAAAAAAATGCTCCATGTAAATCTATCTTAAAAAAATTAAAACACAACACTTTCCTTTCTTTACTAGGGTTTATTTGTGGTTTGCTGGATTAAAAGGCCCGTTTCCGGCCCACATGTTGGAGATGCTGGTCGCCCCTGAAGGTGTTTAGTGCGAGCGAGCCGTGTAGCGCCGAGGCACGGGCAGCTGGGAGAGATTAATAAAGAGAGGGAAGGCTCGTAAATACTGCTGCCCTGCAGTGATGAATGCCTCCACATTACATAGCAGGATGGGAGATAAGGGGAGAAAAGACAAACACTCAGTCCGGGACATGTTGCACACAGTCAGGCCTCAACCTAAAAGAGCACTTGGACCAAAGGTCTCCAAACACTAGAGGACAGCATACCGTGGGCTTTGGAGGAACTAAGTCGTGACTAGACACAAAATTATGGAAGGGTCAACTTTCTGGTCAATCTCTCTCTCGGGGTTCATTTGCTCAATCTGATGGAAATGAAGTGTAGTACAACAGCAAAAAAGCAAATGAAAAGAAGAAGAAAGGATATTTACATGCTTTCAATTACCCATCTAGTAGACAAAATGACAAGTGTATCAATTGATTATGAGGATGTCTTATGCTTTAAATTATGAGAACTATTCCTGTCTAAAGTACATTTTTCCAATTTCCAAGGACTTGGGATGTTTAAGTTTGGGGTCTGTAAGATTTTTTCTGTAAAGATGTTTCTGCAATATAAAAATATATTTCTTATTTTAATATATTTTAAAGTGTAATTTATTTGTGTGATGGCAAAGCTACCTTTTTAGCAGCCAGTACTCCAATCTTCAGTGTCACACAATTTTTCAGAAATTATTCTAATATGCTGATATGGTGAATTATTTTTATTTTATTTATCAACACTGGAAGGATATATTATTATACATTGGAAGGATATATTATTATATATTATTATACATTGGTGCTTAATATTTCTGTGTAAACTGTTTTAGATATTAATATATGTAAGATATTTGATTAATGGAAAGTTCAATGTCTTTTGATAAAAAAAAAAAGACAAATTGGTTCTGAAAAGTGTGAACACAATGACAATTCAATTTTAAAGATTTCTTTCAGAAACTGATTACAGTGACAAACAGGAGCCAATGATGTACACAAACATGAGGAATTCACAAAAAAATCTACTATGCAATACACTGAAAATGATCTCGGAGTGATGTATTTGCAGCCAAGCAGATGGAAGCTATTTATTGATATGCAAACAAGTGAATCAAGTCTTGTTTTACCAGAGAAGAGGAATGCTGTGGTTATGAAAATGGTGAAAAAGAGAAGAAAACAGTGAAAATTAGCCAACAGGAGAGGAAGAGAGTGTTTAGCTTGAGGTTTGTGGAGGAAATTTTCCTTTTGTGATGTGACAATGTACACGCACTTGACAATCAAGATTATAGAACACACCTCAGTTTAGGAACATTTAAAAACATGATAATACTGTCACCTCAACACCATTGTCTTTTTTCTTCTTGCAGCAGATAGAAAACAAGTTCAAGCACTATCAGATCTATTAGTCCAATGATTCAGAAAAGATGCTAAACAGCCGCTGAGAGTATCACAAGTGTGTATCCATGGTTTAATATAATGTGCTTCACATAGTTATTCCAAAGGGATTAATGACTCCTCTTCTTCTTGTCCTTTTTTAAATGGATAGTTCACCCAAAATAAAAAGTCTGTCATCATTTACCTTCATGTTGTTCCAAACCTATAAGAATCTTTAGCAGAAGATTGTCCATACAAGGCAAGTCAGTGGGGTACAATGTTGTTTTAGACCCCACCGACTCGTTGTATGGACAAAAACAGTTGAAACATTTTTCAAAATATCTGTCATACAGATTTGAAATAAAATAAGGGCCAGTAAATGATGACAGAATTTTCATTTTTGGATTAACTATCCCTCTAAGTGATTTAGTATTGCTAAAGTGGACAGGCCCAACACCAGATTATAAAACTGCCAAATAATAAAAACAGAACCGGAATAAAATCCCCAAAAAGTAGCTAATTAACATATCATACATAACTGTTGGACTAAATCAGAATGATCAGTCCATTCCAGCAACAGTTAACTTTCTCCCTAACGTGCTTCATTCGGCAAAGAAGTTATGCTCAGCTCTTGGCACTGAGCTGTCCAGTTCTGATGATGTCACTCAGACCTCTGTGACCCAAAGCTGGGTGTATCGGCCATGGTTGTGCAGGAAAGCCTTTCTCTCACTGCGGGATGTGTTTTTCTGGGCAGACAGCGAGGAGTCGCTTTAAAAGTGGGCGATTCTTATTTAACAAAGCACTGCACTGGACACACACTCCTCACCAACACTCATATATATATATACACTCCTGAGAGAGAAAGGTGTTAAGTCCATTCAATAATGTGTATTTGCATCGGCCCCAATCGCAAAAGCACTGGGCACACATTGACGGACAACGCTGAGTTATTCAGACATCAGATCACAGGAATCAGTATGTGTGTGCAATGGAAAATATAAAGGAATAATCATATTGAGCAATGCCGATGTTTACAAAATGGCATCCACTACCACACCCAAGGGAGGCGAGAGCGATGGGTGAGGTTATAGTTAACAATGACATAGAGCGTTTAAAAATCTTATATTGAGTAACAATATTTGGGAAGAGAGAGAGACAAGGGCAAGTTAGGTAGAGAGAAACTCAAGCCAAGAGAAAAGGCCATTTCAGGGGGGCTCGTTTAAGCTATGGTGACCAAACAACTGCTTTATTGCCTCAGTGAGAAGCCAAAGCATTTTGTTCTGGCATTAAGCTCCTCAGATGTTCTTTCATATGGCCTGGCAAGGTTAAGGTAAAAGAATAAACTTGGCTCCAATTCAGCGGAGCCACCTCCTTCGAGAGCTCCCCTATGCACCCTCAGTGATATGTGGCTGAACAGGGACAGCACATTAGCTTAATGGGTGGACAAATGACTCCTCCGTCGTCATAGCCGTGTGCCTGGACAGTTAATCCAAAGGTTTCATCACTTTGGTTCAATGCGCTCAAGCTGACATGCCGCCACTCTCAACAGCCGAATGGATCATCTCAATTAAAGCCAAAAATACCAGTAATGACTCAAACGGTGATTAAGTAAAGATGTGTTTAAGGCTTAAACTGTTCCATACATCAGATGAGTATGGGTAGAGTGCAGATGTTTGAGATGCAGATTTGCTCTGCTGAGATCTTTCTAATGGCATCATTTCCTGTCTCAGGACCTCAGAGCTATTATTTTAAATGCATATATAGTTTGCTGTGGTTCTCAGTTTCTATTTGTGCCTTTATTTTAGCCCTTTGAAAAACACATCAAGCATGTTTACCAAAAGTTTGATTTTAGTCAGACCCTTTTGAAAACGTAGTTTCACTTTTGCATTCTTTAAAAAGAATATTTATAATGGAAATAATATACTTTAAAAGAACATACTTAAGTTCAAACTGAATGTAATTTTTCACTTAACTGCATGTCAACTGCATAGAAATGAAAATGCATCAATTTAAATTTTTATTAAATCCAATTAGCTGAAATTTTGAGTGTGTTTTTTAAACTTATTGAAGTAGGCCTTATATTTACAGTATATCAATTACAATCAGAGCATATCTGTGCATGAAAATGCTGGAGGTCAACATGCATAATTCAACAAATATATTAAACATAACTACTCCCCAGCACAAACTTTGGTCCGTATTGTTTCTATAATCACAATACTCAGCTGGAATGGGTTGCAGGTGTCAGCACTAATAGTCAAATAGGACCTCAATCACAGCTGCTTACTTCTTTTTGCCAGTTCCTGCTTAGCTTTAAAAGATTCTCCTAACCCATCATTCACTTTTTCCTATATGTCATTCTCTGTGTATATGTTAATACCATGGTAGGCAAGAGGGCAGGAGCTCTGAGAGTGGGAAACCAGATGTCCCGTTGAGAGTCTGAGGTGTTTAGCCGTTAAAGATATGATGGATTTCATCATCAGCTCTATAAGCTTGAGCTGAGCCAGTAATGGCCCAATGCATGTCTCTGTAATCAATAAGATTTGCTACAGAGATGAAAAGAGAGAGATAAATCATGTTGTACGGTGCAGAAAGTCATTTCATATTAAATATATGACAGATTGATGTCATAACTTCCATAAAATGCCATGAAGTGCTACATAATTTTTCAGTAACACTTTACAATAAGGTTAAATTCAGAAGCATTCATTTATTTTTATACCATTTATTAAGTAAGGTTAATGTGGATTTATAAATACACTATTGATAATGATGAACAGTCAGCCGGTCGTTATTGGAGAATAAAGTCCAACAAGAGTTACATATAAATAGTTATATAAATAAATGTAATACAAACACACATATGCACAAAATAAGACAAATGCTGCAATATTTCAGTAGTACTAATACTGAAGTTTAACCTAGATTATTAAATGCTGTAAAAGTACTGTTCATTATTGTTATATTGTTGTAAGTTCACGATTCCTAATGAACGAGTGTTGAGTGAACTGAACCTTATTGCTAAGTCTTACGATTTATTCTAAAATGCTTCTTTAATTTGTTTTCAGTTTTCTTTGAGGAATCAGAAGTGGTTATACTTAAGAAACCAGGAGGAAAGTAAGTGGGAGAACAAGCTGGAGCTGTCAAAGCTTGAGCTGAAAGCACAAGATAAGCAAAGACAGCTCTGACACTGAGAAGAGCCTTTGCCGTGAGGTGCTTTTATACAGTCTGTCTGGGTATCACATGTTTGTGATTATTTTTGAGAAGTAATGAGGAGAAAAAGGGAGAGAATACGAGAGAGGAGGTATTTTAAGCAGATGATGAATATAACATCAATGGGAACTGTATCATCTTTGTGAAATGACTATCTGCAGAAATTTACTGCACGCAAACCTGTCAAAATATGAGTAGGGCACCGTGCGGGAGCTTTTGAAAAAGATGTTCTCGAGGGAACAAAACATTATTAATGTTCAAAGAATGTCCTGTAACTAATGAATGTCCAGGATTATGTTTGGCCATTAAAGGTACTTCAAGAACTGTCTGTGGTGACATATTTCTCTTCCTGAAGAGGGTCAAAAAAAAAGTCTGAGGAAAAAAAACACTCCATCCTTTAAGTCCTGAAATTCACAATGCTTATCAAAGCATGATGAGACATGAGATCAGCGGGGGCATCAAATGACCTGTCATTTTTGCAGGGTTCCTCCCTCTCCCGAAGACCCGTGCCTGAGTATTCACACAGAACGAATCTGATATTGAACAGGGCACCGTTCATGTGAACGACACCATCTGTCTGTGAAGAGGTCCCATGCTGCATGTGAAATCTGATGAGAGGAAACAAAGGCAAAGGAAAGAAAAAAAAAAGAATGAAGGGCAAAAGAAATTTTCAATGGCAAAGCAGCAAGAGGAGCATAAGGAAAGTTTCCTTTGTCTCTTGCTCTGCTTTATATTACTCTAAACTGTGACACCTGTAAAAGACAGCATTACCATCTCGAGGCGATGAGCGATTGCCAATTCGTGATACATTTCAACAATTGTCACGGTCCTGTGCGCAATTATGTTTCGTTTAACATTGGCACCGAACAGAAAAGCACAGGAAGACAAACATCCCGTTGAAATGCAGTTAAAGCACCCGATAAACTCCACGCCCACTGAATCACTCCTCAGGCCATAACAAGGAAGTGTTTCTCCGCATTCCGCTCTTCTGAATTCTGGCTAAGTGTTACACTAGAAACAGGCCACTTGAGGTCAAAGGTTAAGATACTGACTAAAACAAAAGAAAACGCAGTGGAAGAAGTCAATTAAAAGCAAATTAAACCTAATTATTGCATTTTAATACAATCAGTTTTCCACAGCTTAAGGTCATTATGGGCTTGGACAGCATCTCTTTCCTCATTAGAAAAATATGTTTGCCTTTTGAGGAGATGAAGCTCCGGTTTTCATGACAGAGGGATTATGGGGAGAATGCTTATGTAAATAAACAAATTAGGAGGTGCACAAACAGACGCACACACACACACATAAACCTTGTAGTCTATTAAGTCAGGCTGCAGACTAGCAAAGTCAACATGTAGCTCCAATCAGAAACACCAGGGCTCCCAGCACTCAAGGTTGTCTTGGCACGCAGACAACATTACAGCACATAAACAAGGCTATGGGTCCATATCAAGGCCCTGTAATTCTTATGAGCTGGGCTGAGAAGAACTGCCTTGTTTTTATAGCACACTTTTTACTTCTGTTGTACGACCAAAGGTCCGGTGAGCAAATCTTTACAAGTTGTGCTGGAGTCGTATAATATAAGAGAATCTGGTCATTGGGAAATAAATAAATAAATATATCTAGAATAAAATGACACAACCCAGATCTAGTCCAAAGTACGTTTTTCACCCTCATCGGTTTGCCTCTTTCGCACCTGCAACAGTGTAGAATAGCAAACAACAATATTTGACATGTCGCTGATTGTATTTCACGACCCTTTAAATGAAGTTAGCACTCTCCATTTGTAACGTCTGGCAGTATTCCCTGAGTAGCTGCTAATTCACACTCCTGGTGCTTGTCAATTGGTGCATTCAGAAATGAGAAAGCATGATTTCACTTGAATAGCATGGAAATAATTAAAAACAGCATTACACTGCATTCATCAGCAGACAGCTTGAGACTGACCTCATGTACACATGTACACAGATAGAGAGGCTCATAGCTTGGAGATGGTACTCGGATGCCTGGTAACCCAAATTGATTTTCCTCGGCTTGCTAAAGAACCAGAAACTTGCACAATATGCAAGTAAATCTATACAAAATCCCACCCAAGAGATGCATTAAACCGCCGAAGAAACTGTACAGAGTAACTCTACGCTCGCAGTACCGCTGATGGATGGAAAAGGGAACGGAGGCTTTGAGTAATACAAGCGGGGGGAGAAAAAAAAAGTTGGACAAAAGCACATTGTTGTTGTTACATTAATCTGGATACAAGAATGGGAATTTTCCTCCTCATTATGATCACACGCTGCTGGGCAAGCGGCTCCATTTTCTTCCCCCACCGTGCCCTGGCAACTCGAAGCATCCCTGCTGAGGCGGCTTCCTCACCGTGATGAGTTTTTGACAGGCTTTACAGCAGTGCCAGGCCAGACAGTGGCTGAGCAGAATGCTGGCAGTTTTTTGGCGGTTATTAATCTCCCCATCTCTCTTGCTCCGTGCTTTTGAGACGGACCAGCTATCACATAATTGTTATGCAAACATCTTAGAGCAACAGTTTGTTTAAGCACATGTGGACTATTATTTGAAACTATACAATTTTCCCCCAGATCTGCTAGAGTTCTGCAGGATCGTCTAGAGAATAAACATTATCTTCTGCAGGTGTAAACCCCGCTCAGGCCGATATTATATAGTTATTAGAGCTCTGAGCTAAACATACAGCTACAATTTCAGCATACATGTGTATCAAATTACCCATAACACTTTTAAGATGATTTAGCTAGTGATAGGAATGGCAAAAAAAAGCTGAAGCCACTAATGGCGACAAAATGATGATAAAAATCATCTCAATGAGCTCACATCAGTAAATTGCACTAAATACCAATATAAGAAATATCCGATGGTTGAGAATAATTGCATTAAAAACCTCTTCAGACAAAAAACTAAATATGAACCCACAGTCTAAAAGACTGAAATAGAGGGTTTTGTTCAGTATGTGAAACACAGAAACACTGCTGCCATCTGCTGTCTGTTTAAGGAAACAATTTTGGCTTGCCAGGGTAGGTGCATACTGCAAAACCCTACCCTTTACCATTTAAGCATAAAACACATGTAGAACACAAAGTGGCTAAATAATCACTCTTCTAGTTTCACCTAAATCAATCTGTCATGTATCCACTCATCTCAATTTAAAAATGAAAATTATCTCATCATTTACTCACCTTCACGTTGTTCCAAACCTGTATGACTTCCTTCTGCGGAAGATGAACAGCACCAAAAATATATATATATATAAAAACAGATTAGGTCAAAGATAACCGAATTTTCACTTTTAAACTGCAATAAGTGGATGCATGAAAGATGACAGTGTCTATTTTTTAATGATCATGTATGATAGCAGAATCATGGTGTTAAATCTTCAATCAATAATTACCTTAGAGTGCTATGTAAAAAACAAAGTATGACAATTTGGTGATCACTGAATACCATGATGAATGTCAAAGTACTATGCCATTACTACCTCAAACAATGATGGTGCCATGGTACCACCACAGTATTTTTGTCAAGGTTGTTAGTAAAGGCAAGTAATAAAGATAGCAGAGAGATACTCCTTTTTCATGCACTTAGATATTCCCATCACTGCCCTTACCCACATGGACCTGAGGGAGCAGATGTGGAGTCCGCTTGTCTTTCTTGATCATATGACCACATTGCTGGAAGACATCAGGAATGATATAAACAGTGTCTCTCTCAACAGCGCCCTCATTCACAACATTTCCAAATCGGAGATGGCAGCATTAATCCAGACATCTCTACAGCCAACAGTCAATACTGAGGTTTTCATTCAAGCACTGACACAACCTCTCCTTCCTGCATTAGCAACCACTGTATCATGACCACACTCGAATCAAAGATTTGAAAGCAGAGGTATTGATTAAAAATTGAATCATTGTCATTGTCTTAATTAGCCTATATCCGGTAGTAAAAATGGGATGACTTCTAGGAAAGTTCAGTGGTTTGCAAATAAGCACTGTATAATTATTTCTATCAAAACCAGACAGATTTGAACTGCAGAACTACACAATGACAGTCAAATGTAATCTAATCTAAATTAAAACATTAGAGTAATGGTTCTCAGTTTAGACTTAAATGAGTCCATAACTTAAATTATTATTAAACAAAAACAAAAAATAAAGATTATATAGCATTAAACGGAATATTTAAGTTTGTTTTATTACAACAGAAGTACAAGAGCTACATATCAGATTAGATCAAAAGGCCTTCGAAGACCATTTTGGACAAAGATGGCCTTGGAGCCAAAAAGTTCTGCATTAGCGTATGTGACCTGCTCTGAGTCTCATTACAGCTCAGATTTACTGTGAAACTGGATCTAGAGTAGACAGAGAAAGGACTAGGGAGAGGAACAATGACAGATTTATTTCTCAAAGCAGGGATGAATCAAAATGCCTTTAAATAAGATAAAGTAGCAAGAAAGCAGAGAAATGCATTATTCTAACTTTATTCTACCCTGCATAATTAGTTCGCATTCATCTTTACTGCATTAAAATGTGTTTTTACTGGCAAAAAACAGTATCCTTTCATCCTGTTCATAGCTAAAAAAAATTGCCCATTCTCTGAGGGCATGATTTCACACTTGCGGTACATGAAAACTACTTGCAGATGACTCCACGAGACGTTTATTGATCCGAGACGATGGGTGTGGGGGTATGTGGAAAGCAAAAACTGCAGCAAAAAACAACTTAAAGACACTTTCAGGATGCATGCTCGAGTCCAACTCAAGCATATCTATGTACTCACAAGCGGATCAGATCAGCACGGGAATCTAGTGTGTAATTGATAACAGTCTTTTTCCCCTCTGTATGCAAGGTAGACTTAATTAATACCACATAGAGAGGAGATTCTTTCTGGACAAGTCTGACATATTTATCACGAGACGTCTGGATAAGGCACTCTGGAGTTCGTCACACACGGTGTCTAAACACTAACCTGCCAGATGTGTTAGGATCTTTTCTCTGAAGCAGCAGTTCCCATCAATGGGCAGCAGCAATTACTAGAGGTTATCACAGGTCATCAACTGCAGAGCAGATTTGGATTTCCTCGCTCTTCAAGCTCCCTTTTCTCCAATTAAATATAAAGACTCCTGAATAATATGCAAAAAAAAAATACGTTGTTTACATCCTGAGAGGTTAAAAGAGTGAATTTTAAGAATTTTTATTGGCGCTCATGGCTTTGGAAATTGCATGTACCATATGTCACGTCTGTTGCCATCCCAGAATGCATTGCCACTTCATGCAGTAACATGATCTAAATAAAATCCAGATGTACTCCACCAATTGGTCTAATTCCTTCAAGCTTCGATATTTCACATTACATATATTAATCATCTGAGGCATGTCACAGATTTCTGCACTGATAACAACATCCCTCCTTTCAAACGACAGCTGACTCATTCCAATCAAACCAGTGGGGAGCTTATCAAAACAATGCTGCAAAAAGGGAGGGAGACCTACATTTCCCGGGCTGTTGCACTCAAGTGACAAAACATTAAGTGCTTCCACCTTTAGTTTATGAAACTGCGGTTTCTGTTATCTGATTCCAAGAACCAATCACAAGCTTTAAAGGACAATTCAGAGGTTTTTTTTAAATAAACACTAAGAAAGGTCATACAAAAATATTCTATTACCATCTTCAGAATAACACATGAACTACATACAGCCTTTGAATGTATGGCTGATAAAAGCTTCAAATTATATTACTCTATACAAGACAACAGGTGTGGACCTGCCGAGGTATCAGGTTTTTTGGCATTAGATTGCCAAGATAATCTGTTACTGTTGGACAGTAACATTTCCACATGCAAAAACGGTCGGTTTTCACACAATAACGCTCAACTTGATTCAACCTGCTGTTATTTATCTTCAGTGGCAGAATCGAAGACATTGTCAGAGCAGTTCACGAAGAGCCCTTCTCTTGTCCTCAAGCTGAAAGCCTCTCTCCAGGGTCCTGAAGCATGGGCTCTAGGCCTAGAGCTGGTCCAGGGCAAGAGGCCAAACATATCAACAAGCCAGTGCCCTCTCTGTAGGGCCCCTCAATCAGTCCTCCTCTGAGGAAAGCTGGGCCCCATCATCATGCACCTCTCTGTAGGCTGCCAGTGGGCCTCCTTCTGAGTTGTAACTCTCCATCTTGAAACTCAGACCATCTGCCAGCTTCTGGGCAGCTTGTTTGGCCTGCAATTCCTGAAATGAACAGTTTACACAATAACATGAATGTACTACTTCCTGAATACAGAATTAAACAGAAACACCCACACACTAGTGGCAAACATGTATAGGTTTTATACTCTCTGCTGAGAGTATTGAAGTAGTATGTCCTCTCAACATCTCAAAATAGCTGAAGCTTTTGTGGGATAGAATGTTTTTGAGGCCTCAGATGCTTTGAAATGTTATTTATCACTTTTATCATTCAAATCTCAGTTTCTATTGGTGTGCTTTGAGCAAGACATCTTCAACCTACCAGGTACTTTCTGGTCTGCTCTTGCAGAAGGGCAGTTGATTCCTCTAATGACAGCAGCTGGGCAGGACTGTGATGCAGGGGTGGAAGCTGGGCCGCAGTGATGTCATCCAGGTGTTTTCGATCTCGTTCTCTTCTGGCCTCTGCAGTAAGTGGTGTGGTGCTGCCAGAGGCCTGACTAGGTGATGAAGACTCAGATTTTACAGCTAACCTAAATAAAACACAGACACTTTTATCCATAGCGACTTACAGAGCATTTAAACTATGTACTATAAGTTAATGCATTACCTGTGACTTTTGATTCATTTAGAAAATATGAAGTGAGTTAAAGGATAGTTCACCTAAAAAAGAAAAATCTGTCATCATTTACCCACCCTCATGTCGATCCAAACCCATAAGACTCATCTTCAAAACACACATTAATGAAACCTGAGAGCTTTCCGACCCACCAAAACCCAGGTAACCAGAGCTTAGCAGATCCAGAAAGGTAAAATGAATCCATATGAATAGAACATTTCCAAGTGCTGTGAAGAGATATAATCACTTTATATGAATGGTAGAACAAACCTCATTGGTTCTTGAGCTAACTTGAATTAAAGCACTTGATTCATACGGATTAATTTTACAATGCCCTTTTAAGGCATTTTTTGATCTTCCAACAATGACCAAAATTTCATTTTTGTGTGAACTGTCCTTATAATGTATTATATTTCAGCTTTTTTTCAAAGAAAACACAAAGCCATGCAATGACAGTGTGGTTCCACTCACTGGTTTGGTTTGAATCTGGGCTTCCTCATATTCACACTTTTCTCTGTCTTCTCCAGAACTTCTATGTAATGCGGTTTCTTCTGTTGCTGATTACCCAGCAAGGGCTTACTAGGAGACAGAGTTTTTATGGTGTCTTGGTGGGAGCCATTGTTACTTTCATCAAGAGTTACTCGTCCAAATGCCTCCACAAGCTCTGTGTCTTTCATCAGTGAGGCTGCTGCATTCCCACCGACTGTTTCTAGTGTTTCAACAGCCTCCGGCTGGGATGTAAAAGACTCCTCTTGGCCCAACAGATCACCATTTTCCTGTATGTCAGCCGCATCGATATTGACATTGGCCTTGTTTCTGTCATGGGATGGGATAATCATGTCCAAATTGGATTCTAAATGCTTATCTGTGCTTCGCTTGGCAAGGGCATGCTGATATTTAGCCTGAAACTCTGTCCGGACAGAGATTAAACTTGCTTGTTTTCTCTCCTCCTCCTCCAGATGTCCAAGTGCAAGATGTACTTTCTCCACAAAGTCAGCAATCTTCTTTCCCTTATCTGGAAGGCTCTGAATAAATCTCCTGAAGAGATCGTAAAAGTACAAATCACATTTAATCACATTTATTTATACAGCATTTTATACAATACAGAATGTTTCAAAGCAGCTTCACAGTAATAAACGGGAAAATAACAGTGTCCATGTTGCTATTGATTAATCACTTCAACAAGGCAACAAATTCATTTGTATTACATATAACTGGGTCTTTTTGCACTGAATTATAAATTGTCCCAGCGGTGTGACACTGATAGGACACACTGATCTATGTTATAAGAAGGTTCCAGTGAGAGCGCCAACAGATTTGGAAAGATCCAGAATATTTCATCAGCATATTAATGCAGTCAGAAATCTTAAATCCTAATTTAATTATATATACACATCATGAATTAAATATTCAGGCAAAATTAAATGGAATGTAATTAAATGGAATGAAAAGTACAAAAAAAATCACTTACTTATTAGATAGTAACTTTTCTTGTCGTGACAGTATCTCCAAGAGGTGATCTTTACTCTTGCTGCTCAGATCACCCACTTCCCCTTGGCGCGCTGTCCAAGCTGAAGACATGATCAAATATGTGAAAAACAAACCAGTAAAAATCTCACACCGACCCGTTCACTCTAGTCTTCACGACTGATAATACAGGCCGTCAGAAATTCACTTATACCGCCATTTGTCAAAATAAGTAATGACAATGAAGTAAGCGACGATAATACCACACCATAAATGTCACATTCATTACAAAATAAAAGACCCAAAGCAAAACCTATTACAAGACTCTTAATCGGAGTTCTAAATTTTGTCATTCTCAACAAGTTTTTGTAAAATTACATTAAATTTTTTCTGGTTCAGAAAATGATTACAATAAAACGTGACGTTTGATGTCCGTACTTCATTGTTAAAATCGTCGTTATATATATTCATGAGAGACAAGGCAAGGCACGAAAAAGCAATCTTTTCGTGGAATTAGTTACTGTGGCTGTGTGAATGGTATAATAAAGCTTTCCAAAGCTTTGAAAGAACTGTAACAAGTGTTTCTCATAACAAAGAAAGAACCGCCATCGCACTGGCGTCCTCTGCTGGTCAAGTCCATGTTCTCTCTACTGTGAAGTTTCAAAATAACGCTAGGAGTGGACCCGATACATTTACAATGTTTAACTTTTAAACTAAATACAATTTACATTTAAAAATAATATTCTCAGAATAGAAAATATTCAAGTGATGCTCGAATGCAAAAATATATGAACAAATGAAATGAGCATGATGTTATAATTATGGCATATGCACATGCCAAATGCACAAAAACATGCAGAATACATATGAATCTGTAAAATCACGTAGTCTAGAGCTTCAGTAAACTATCTCAGAAAATAAAGCGAATATAATAGCCCCATTCCCGAACATATTATATACTTTATCTCTGGAGGGAAAAATATATATATATATGCATAAAAATTGTATACCAATAGCAGTAAAAGTATCTACACAATAACCTTTCTTTAATTAAGCATATCCAAAAGTAAATACAAGATTGTACAAAATACCATCTACATATGACGTAATGACGTGCGCTGCTGTATTCCGATATTGTATTGTCGTAGTTAAGTTTCACATCCATAAATGTAAATTTTCTAACAGAAAACCCTGTTTTACAGTGTTTTATAAAGAATTGGAAAGCTATTTTTGTACTATTCAAAGTAGCACTAATAGAAAGGCTATTAAAACTGTCCGTTTGTGTTCTGTCTTCAAAATATTTGAGTAATGTAAAGGTCATGCATGTTTTTGAGTGTATTTTTCTTTTATTTAATTTTTTATTTTATTTTATTTTATTTTATTTCTTCATTTCCCTGGCTTTATATTGTCTGTTGTATTGTTCTGTATATGTTGTTTAAGGCATAATAAAAAAAAATAAAAAAAATATTGTATTGTCGTAAAGCTTCCGAATCGACTCGGGTCTGCCAGCAGATGGCAGGCTTCCGGAGTGCATGGCGGCTAATTCAAACAATTAAAAAAATACGAAGAATAAGTCTTGTGGTCATCAATCTGGAAATGGATCAGAGACTTTAAGAATGGATGATACAGGAGAAGAGGATGATATAGAGGTAGGGTGGAAACAGATAGAGGGAAGATCAGGAAAGAAGAAATCTAAAAAGAGGAAAAAAGTAAGGAGGAAGGGTCAGGAAGTAGTTCGGTAACTAGTGAGGAAGAAGGGGAGGGAAGAAATAAGGTCAAAAATGGATTTAGGGTAATATTAAAATTTAAAGAAGCGGTAGGAGTTTCAGGAGTAAATCCGTTGGCGTTGACATATGAATTGAGGAAATTTCTAGGCGAGATAGCGTTTGCAAAAGTGCTACAAGATGGTGCTTTATTGATAGCTTGTATGAATGAAGAGCAGAAAAACAAAGCTATAAAACTAAAAGCAGTGGGAAAGCAGTCGGTAATGAGCTTTAAGATTGTAGGACAGACGTCGTGGGTGTTTGGTGTGATAAATGGAGTTCCGGTAGGAGTTAGTATGGAGGATTTAAAAAAGAATCTGGATGGAGGAAAAGTCATTGATGCAGTCCGTTTACAGATGAATAGAGAAGGAAGAAGAGTAGATAGTTTGTCAGTGCGTCTAAAGTTTGAAGGGAAAGAATTGCCAGATCGGATTAAGATGGGTTTTATTAGTTATCTGATAAGGGAATACATAGCCCCTCCGTTGAGATGTTATAATTGCCAGAGGTATGGGCATACTGCGTCAGTATGTAAAGCTAAAATTAGGTGTGCGCGATGTGGAGGGGAGCATGAATTTGGGAAGTGCGATAAAGGAGTTGGTTTGAAATGTTGCAATTGTGGAGGAAGGCATAATGCGGCATATAGTGGATGTGAGGTGAGGAAAAGGGTAGTAGAAGTACAACAGGAGAAAGTCAAAAATAATCTAACTTATGCTGAGGCAGTGAAGGTAGTAAGCGCTAGGAATAAGCCAAGTGGGACAGAGAGAATGGTGTATGAAAAGAGAAGTGAAGATACAGGAAAAAATGGAGAGGGAGGAATAACGGAAGAAACAATGATGGTAAATAAAAAAAATGTTGTGCTCTTTATGGTAGAGGTAATCAACTGTACTGCCCAAACAGAAAGAAGAACAGAAAAGATGCAAATAATTATCAAGGCAGCAGAAAGATTTCTAGAGATAAAGGGTTTGAAGTGTGAAGACATTAGTAAGAGTCTCAGTACAGAGTCTCAGTCAAGCCAGGAGTTATGGGTTGGATAACAGGTTTATGTTAAGTGTTTTTCAGTGGAATGCTAGAAGTCTTTGTGCAAATGGTCAAGAGTTTAAAGGATACAGTGGGTACGGAAAGTATTCAGACCCCCTTAAATTTTTTCAATTTTTTTTATGTTGCAGCCTGATACTACAATTGTTTAAATTCTTTTTTTTTTCTCATTAATCTACATGCCGTACCTCATAATGACAAAGTGAAAACAGAATTTTAATAATGTCTGTAAATTTATTAATTTAATATAAATTTTGGGTATGATGCAACAAGCTTTGCACACCTGGATTGGGGGAGTTTCTGCCATTATTCTTTGCAAATCCTCTCAAGCTCTGTCAGGTTGGATGGGGACCGTCGGTGGACAGCCATTTTCAGGTCTCTCCAGAGATGTTCGATAGGGTTC
>JAFVLL020000298.1:0-37640 GCA_021397915.2 Tor tambroides
GTACTGTCTTCACCTCTCCTCCTTTTCTGTTTAAAACGGTCTGAGTGTTTCATAATTCACGCCTCAGGAGAACCGAACTCTGAGCTCAGAGCCGAATCAAAAGCTTTTTCTACCTCTTCTATTTCCATTCATCTGCTCCGGCTTTACTCTCGATGACTGGTGCGTTCTGAAGATAGAGACGATAGAAAAAACAGTACAACCAGAAACATACTCTATGCACGGTCTCATTATAAATGTATGCATTTTTGCATTACTTTTGGTGTTAAAAAAACTCAGTAAGTACCATTGTTCAGGTAGTTAGTTGTAAATATACAGACAATCTAACTGCAACTAATTTGCTGACCATAGATGGTTAAAGGAATAGTTCACCTTAAATGAAAATCAGGCCATCCTGGAGTTTGTTTCTTCATCAGAACAGATTTGGAGATATTTATCATTACATCACTTTATCATTACATTACATCGCTCATCAATGGATCCTCTGCAGTGAATGGGTGCCGTCAGAATGAGAGTCCAAACAGCTGATAAAAAACATCACAATAATCCACAAGTAATCCACACCACTCCAGTCCATCAGTTAATGTCTTATGAAGTGAAAAACTGTCCGTTTGTAAGAAATAATCCATCATTAAGACATTTTTAACTTAAGACTGTTACTTTTGGCCAAAATGCGAGTCCATAATCCATAATAACGCTTCCTGCAGTGAAAAAGTTGTCTTGTCTGAATCAGGAGAGAAATCTGCCCAGATCAAGCACCATTTACAAGCCAAAACAATCCAAAGCAAATATGTGGGTGGATTTTGATGTGAGAGACAACAGAGGATGGTCTTTTTCACTGGAAAAGCATCATTACAGATTATGGACTATTTTTTATATTTTAGTCAAAAGCAACTTTTGAAGTTAAAACACCTTAATGATGCATTTGTTTCTTACAAACACACAGCTTTTCACTTCATAAGATGTTAATTGATGGACTGGAGTGGTGTGGATTACTTGTAAATTATTGCAATGTTTTTATCAGCTGTTTGGACTCTCATTCTGACGGCACCCATTCACTGCAGATGGAGGACCTATTGGTGAACAAGTGATTTAACGCTACATTTCTCCAAATTTGATGAAGAAACAAATTCATCTACATCTTGGATGGCATGAGGGTGAGTACATTTTCAGCTAATTTTCATATTTGGCTGAACTATTCCTTTAAAGAACATCTTAATAATCTAAAGAACCTTTGCCACTTTAAATAACCTTTGGAATGGAAGGTTTTATGGATATTAAAAGTTCTTCGTGGAGCCATTAAAGCACTTAGGAGTGCAGAGCTTGTACAGCTGGAAGCATTTGCATTCATAGACTTAAAGTATGTTTCTGGCTTTAGGTGTGCGGTAATTTAAACTGTGATTGGTAATCAGTGGACTGTTTGTTCACGCGGTGTTTTTAATTAAAGGTAGTTGTTCTGCCTGTCAAACGATACAACACGCCACACATCTCCCTCAAAATAAGCAGAATTAACTCTGAACCACTGCTCTATAGAACTCACCTGCGTACTGAATACATAATGGAAGAGAATCCTAATTATTTCGTTTTCAATTATTTAAAACTGTAAACTACACTAAATTGGACTTAATTAACTCTAAGTTTCTTGACTGGACTGTTTTTCTAATATAAACATGCTAGGCGTATGTGTCTGACCGATGCACTGGCATTTTTTGCATCGTTTCGCATATCACACTGCATTATAAAAATAAACAAAGAAGTTCAACTTTTAAAAAATGCACCTCAAGACGTTGCGTTTTTTCCATTCCACCGCGCTTTATGATGCATCTTGTGTTTTTAATAGCAAAAACGCATTCTGTGTGAACGGCCCCTTTGACCTCCACAGGAAAAGTGTTGCAGATAGCGTCACGGACAGCCGGTTTTACAAGGTTGCTAGCAAGGAAGTGGGAAGTAAATTGTGAAAACTGTGAATGCAGTCAAAAGAAGTGGCATGTACTTCAGCCTAGGAAATAAAACATCCAGGGGCCAGTTGCAGAAACATAACCACCATGTTAAGACTGTGCTTTAAAATCTAATCTGATCAACTAGCAGTTACCCAAGGCAGGTGACTAACTAAGCAATTTATGCAAAACATTGCCCATGCAAAGTTTAAGGACTAAAAATGTGAGACGTCGACTGGACTAGTTAGTCTGTCAATAAGCATAAGTGCAGTAAATAGTAAAACCATTTGTGATGCAAACCAGTGTGTTTAAAATAATAATTAAAATAGTATGATAATAAAATCCCTGTTTGCAATATAAAGCCACATAACAGACTGTTTTTCTTCAGCTAGAACAACTAGACACTGGAAACTTTGCACGTTTAAGTAAACACTGCCTGCTCCCACTCCTCTGTTAAAAATGAGGTGGATATAGCTAAGAAAACAGTGCTGGCTGAACTTTCAAAACAGTTTACACAAAAATCTGACATTATTGACTGACTGTTATGTTGTTCTAAATCTATATGCTATTATTAAGTCTATCGTTTGTCAAACAGGACAAAATAACAACAAAAAGTGCATTCTGTATATTTTAAAAAAGTAATGCATTTTAGGTTGCGTTTAACTGAAAATCTTGCCCTTTGTCACAGATTTCGAATCCCATGTGGCACGTTTTGATGCATACAGCAGGTTGGTGGGTAAATTGTATTAATTTCATTTTTGGGTGAACTGTTCCAACTTCTGAATGGATAATCTCAGATTATGTCAAGTTACCCTGTGACTTTTATTAGCTATCCGGGTTTGCAATGGTCCAAGATTGGAAAGCTGGTCTGATTTTTGTTGTAAAACTGAAGTTTTTCTGTAAAACTAGTGTTGATTTAGATCTAATTTAGTTCTGTTTTTCAGTGTTATTTTAGTATCACTTATATGCAATTATAGAACTTATTAATATTTGATATGTTCAGTTTTTAATTGTTTTGATTTATTCATATTTTATTATATATTATATAGGTTTAGTTTTAGTTTTTAATTCATTTTTACAATTTTTGTGTATTTTTATATTTCTGTTTAACTTTAATTTATTAAATTTGATTTCAGTTTTAGTTTTATTAATGTTAGTAATTCATCTCAGTTATTTGCCAAGGCATTTAATAATTTTTTTTTTAACTAAGATTTATATTTTATATGTCAGTTTTATCTTAATGAATGAAAATGATTTTTAATAGATTTAGATCTGGTTAAAATTAACAACACTGCTGTTTTTATGTTCTGATATAATTTGGACCTCAACAGCACAAGTCAATTTTAAACGAGAGATTAAAAGCTTGTGTCATTTAGTAGAAGTGAGAAAGACGATGCAGGAATACAGAGAGTCAAGAAGGGACTGACGGTGTGTGTGTGTGTGTGTGTGTGAGAGAGAGAATGGCGGGGTCTTAATGCCTGATTGGGCTGATTAGAGGAAGTACTGCGCTTGCACTTTTGATAAATTGCTTTGATGAGAGAGATACCAAATGAGCAGCAGAGGAGCTATTAAAAAGAGAGAGAGGGATGGGAAGGTGGAGAACGGATGGCTTTAGGAAGGTTTAATGTCATCGCTGACCTACAACAACTCATGAGCAACTCCTCCTCGAGGGTCAAACGGCCACAAAACACTAGGATAAAGATAGAGATAGAGATCAGACTGATGATATCTGATCAACACTGTACTCTCGTTTTACAGGAAACCAGCCCATAGAAACATAACACTATAAATGAAAGCATATCAGACTTCTGTTTTGTTTGTATAAATGCAGCATCTTATGCAACATCTAACATCTGGTTTCTTTCGTTTGATTTTGCAGTGAAATGTGACCGGGACATGTTTTGGTGATGCTCTTTGACACACTGATGTTCCAAGAAACGGTGTTGACTCAACATTTGCACACTGCAGATCTCTTTCCTTGTGGGATGAGAACTGCTTCGCTCCCTTGATCTCTGTTTTGGTCTCTCTGTCCCTTCGCCGGTCTCCTCTAGTGTCCAGATCAGTGACATTTAGACAGAAATGGTAATTGATTCATGTAGCGAACTCTGCGGAAACGCTACTCTGGTTTGGCAGGCCGTCCGCTGCGGGGTTTCTGAAAATGCTTTCACATGCTGTGGTTATTAGATGTGTTTGCTATTGCTGTTGCTCATACTTTAGGTTAGAGGTTTGAACTAACTTCTAATCTCTACTATTAAACTTCAACATGCAGCTTGTTGGGAGAGAATACGTGGGACTAAATTCCACACACTTTCATTGACCGAGGGACCTGAGCCATATCTAGGGACCTGAATGTCACAGAGACTTGGAACAGAAAGCAACCAACTAGCAAATGCACACAGCATGACATTGCATCGTGGTGTTGTTTTGGCCATGTTTTGCACTGGCAAGTACCTCAAAATATCTACATTTACATGTTAAAATCAGAGCTTTAGCACTGATCTGTTCTTATAATAGCATACTAGTCATATTATTTTTGTAGCATTGATGGATACCTTAAAAGTCCTCCTGGGAAGTTTGTGATAGGAAGTCATAATTATAATGTCAGGAGCGTTTGGAGCAAGATGGCAATGTACATTAAGTTCAACAAGACTTTTAAACAAATGAATTAAGAATGCACGTTGAATGCTTTTGCACTGTGAAACAGCCAATCAGAGCAGAGCTCAACATTGAGCCGCACTGTGAAACAGCCAATCAGAGCAGAGCTCAACATTATTATTCATGACCCTCCCAAATAAGGTAATAACAGACCATTTCATTGTAAGGAGAAATCCAAGGGTTGTAAATGGACATGTAAAACCGTTTCTGGAGAATTTTTGCCCTTACCTAAGCCACATACCTTCTATGTAGATATCAGAGAACAATTTAAAATATTGTATCAATGCATTCTATGGCACCTTTAATGCAGACTCTGCATCCATTGCATCCACCATGTTTTCTTACTGACACGCCCCCAATTCGAAAACTTTGTTTCCCACTAGTAATTACGACTTTGTTTTGACATTCATGTGCGTTCAAATTGTAAATACAATCTTTCAGAACACACCAATAGTGTGTATAATGTGCACATTTAAAAATATTCTGTGTGCATGAAATACCCAGATAATATACTTAGTGCCAGATTTACGCTACTATCAAGTTGCGCCAGCGCAAACCCTCATTTGGCGTTAAAAACTACTGTCAGGATTTACTGAAGACACACAGTGGAAAATTAGCGCTGAAAAGGCGTGGACACAGTTATTTTTGTGACTCACCATATTGAATATGCATTTGTAGGAGTTTTCCTTTCGATCTGTAAATTTATGGAGAGTATTTAAATGAATCACACAACGTAATTAACGAAGATTTGCGCTCATCAGTTCACTGGTATTTGTGGCATTATTTAACACCCAAAAAAGCATGTCTTAAAACAGGCAGTAATTTGCCCACAGAATTTTCCCTTCCCATCGGTGCTTTTATGCAATTGCTCTCTAACGCTAATTTGCCCTGTTTAATAAATCTGTCCCTTAATGTTAAAATGTGCAGTATGCAACACAACACACTGCATTAAGTACTGTATCCCAGAATGCAATGCACCTGACTTTGCATTTACATTGACAAATAAACCTGAAATAATTTCAAAACCGTAGTGTTAAACCGAACAGTGAAATGAATTAAATGAAATGAGTTAATTTCAGTCAAATAATAATGAAAATTTATTAGACTTAATAGAAATAAGTTCTGTCAAATGTCGTCGTAGTAAGGTGAACTTAAAATGATTGCGTTTTCTAGTTCCCAGCATGCTTTGCATCAGACAACAAGGAAAATAAATGTGGAAATTAAGTGTTATTTTGTGTGTTTTTGCACAAGATTAACATAGAGAGACACAAGTTAGTACTTAAATGTTGTGTTATGTGAGGATTTACATAGGTTTCTGTTATGTTGTTTTTGTAGTGTTACCGTTGTGGTGAAGATAACTTAAACATTCTAAAAAACTTAACTTAAAAATAACTTTTAAAAGCTACAAGGTTGTTAGTCGATGGTATATGCTTTTGTTGAAGCTGTCGGTCTGCATTATTTTAACTCATTTTTATTTAATAATCTTGTTTAACAGCACACTTCCTGGTGAAAATTTCACATTACCCATGTTTCTCCACAAATCAGAGAACTGAAATGACCGAATCACACCAAAAGCACTGACAACAACGTAATAAAAGTAATTCTCCTTATATCTTCTTTAAATATTTGTATATACGCATTGTTTAAAAATAAACTCATAATATTTTATTCCTATAAATATAATAACCATCTTTAAATCAATAGCTTTATTCATTTTTAATTCACTATAAAGCATTTCCAACGCTATCTCACGGCAATTCGTACGTATTTTACGAGGTGGCGAATTTGTACGAATTCGTACGACCTCACTCGTACGATTTTGTACGATTTGTCTAAACCCCAGTGACGGGTAGGTTTAGGGGCGGGGTTAGGTGTAGGTCATTCGTACAAATTCATACGAATTGGCAACTCGTAAAATACGTAAGATTTAGCAAAAATCGTATGAATTTGTACGAGTGACGTCATATGAATTCGTACGAATTAGCCACCTCTTAAAATATGTACGAATTGCCGTGAGATTGGGCTGGCATTTCCCATAATATTTTTTAAGTAGCAGGTAATATACAGTGTATACTGCATAGTAATCCAATCTGAGTCTTGTAAAAGATGTGAGGCATTTTTGAAGTTGTTCTAGTGTCAGTTTCCACTGCTCGTTTTCTGTCTAAACGCTCTTTTATCCGTGTCTCAGGGGATGCTGGGTCAGAGATCCCAGATCTGTAGAGCTGCGTTAAACTTCTTTGAATCCACCACTGTGATCTTCCTTTAGACCACACGCGTGCACGCTGTGTTTCTGAGCGCTGATGAGCGGGAACGTGATGATAAGGCCATGCTAATTTTCCCTCGTCTTATCTCATAAGGACTCTGCGGTGGATCCGGCTCATTGCTGTTACAAGATACTGAGCAACATGTGTCCACATTTGATCTCTCGACAGATGTAAGCATGTGCATCTTTGATAAAACTGCAGGACCAAAAACCTACCGTACGCAAGTACACTAATGCAAACAGAGGGTGTTTCAGGCCCGTAGAGGGAAAACCGAAGCCTCGATTTGCATTCAGCTTGCAGAAAAGGCTCTGATAGAGTCTTAGTTTGATGCTTAATTAGTTGCTTGTCATGTCAACTGATGCTTTTTATCCACAGCGACTCAAAACTTTACTGACTACTGCACCGGTTCCTCTGAGGACATCTGCGGTCTTCCTCAAATGCACGATGACGCTAGCATGCAGGAAAGATAAAATAAATGAGATCTCTTTAATATTTCAATCATTTCTTCTAGACGGCGATACAATTACAGTACATGGATCTGCTTCTCAGATGTTTCTCCTGAGAAAATGAGACACGTTTGAGATCACAGGGATCATCTGGAACTTCAAAAGATGTTTAATAATGTCTCAGACTGTGCTCAGATACCAAAGTTTGCCATCAAAAGTCAGAGATCTCAAAACGAACTCATCAAATATGAACATTTCTCATCAAATTTTTCCAAGATCAATTGATCTGAGCTGCTCCACATTCATTTTATAGCTTTGTATCCTTAATGTATGATAATTATTTGCTTATTTACAGTGGGGAAAAAAATGATTTGATCCCCTGCTGATTTTGTACGTTTACCCACTGACAAAGAAATGATCAGTCTATAATTTTAATGGTGTGTTTATTTGAAAAGTGAGAGACAGAATAACAACAAAAAATCCAGAAAAACGCATTTCAAAAAAGTGATAAATTGATTTGCATTTTAATGAGTCAAATAAGTATTTGATCCCCTATCAGTCAGCAAGACTGATCAAATCAGCAGGGGATCAAATCATTTTTTTCCCCACTGTATGTTTATTTGTTTTGATATAAACCTGCAATTTTTGTATTTGCAGCTCCAAACAGCAGTGATTACATATTCAGATTCCAAACTTTAGTACTTGTAATTAGATGATATTATGTTTTAAAATGCTTAAATCAGTTTACAGTTACTTTGTTTATTAGTATATTAGTACTTATAAAGCACATATTCTGCATAGCCATATTCTACATCCCTAATCCTACTCAGTACCTAAACTTAACAACTATTTTACTAACTATTAATGAGCAGCAAATTAGGAGTTTATTGAGGCAAAAGACGCAGTTAATGGTTTATTAATAGCAAGAATTGGACCTTAAAATAAAGTGTAACTGTTACTTTATTATGGATTACATGATTACTAATTATTCACACAATGGCATTAAATTATTCATCATTTACTGATGTTCCCTAATTCTTTTTTTTTTTTTTTTTTAAGTTTAAATATGATGCAAGGATTCCTGGACTTTTTCATCGATCAAACCACTTTGACTTAAAATATTTACTTGAAGTTCCCCTGAAATTAAAAGTTTCATAATATTTCATTATTTAATTTAATAACACGTTTGCATGTTCCCCAATGTCATACTTTTTCAATAACAATTATCCCATTTAAATCGATTAACAAGTTATGTCAAAAGTAATCTAAAAGTAATCTTTGACCTCTCTTACACGAAGCTACTGTATAGGATGCAAACTATCCACCAAATTATAATGTAATGGAAAACATTCTTCTATATTTTGGTTCCTATATATGGTCGTAGATTTGTATCGGTCAATGGCCGTGCTAAAATACACGTAAACCACAGTAGGGTGTTTTACACTCTTAAAAATAAAGGTTCTTTTTGGCTTCTGTGATTCCACAAAGAACCTTTAATGTCCATGGTAAACTTCCATTTCATAAAAGGTTCTTTATGGAATCACAGAAGCCAAAAAGAACCTTTATTTTCACCCTACTGTGTTTTACGTGTATTTTAGCATGGCCGAAATATTCCAGCCATGCTAAAATACAAGTAAAACACAGTGGGGTGAAAATAAAGGTTCTTTTTGGCTTTTGTGATTCCACAAAGAACCTTTAACGTCCATGGTAACCTTCCATTTCATAAAAGGTTCTTTATGCTTGAAAAAGGTTCTTCAAATTCTTAAAATGTTTTTTATGGGAAAAAAGGTTACTTGAAAAACTGTTCAATGAGGGGTTGAGCTCTTGTGGCTCGGTGCTTTAATTAGTAGTCATGTAATCAACAAGACTGAAGTCTGATACCAGCAAAGTTTGAACTTTTGAATTAGTCAGCAAGTGTTCTCAGTTCATCAATCAAGCGATAAGCAGTTATCAATGCTGAAATGTTTACAGTCCAGCAGTGTATGCATCCTGTAGCTATAGGAGGTCCCATAGAGGAACAGCTTGTGTGGGCGCACCATCTTCACAGCTGAATATTCCTCTGTGATTAATTACGTCTTTTCAGGGAGCTGAAATTTCTGCCTCATAATTCCTTAGCCAATGTCAGCGCTGACGTTACCTGTCAGGGATCCTTTATTTTTTATTTTTTTGCTGAGGTCGCAGTTCTGAGGTGGGAGCAGTTAAAATCTAATGGACAATCCGTCCTCCCACTGTGCGTCTGTCTTTCTCATACATGCTGATTGACAGAAAGACAGCGCTCGTTTGCAAACCTCTGGACCAAAGAGCTCATAAAATGAGACAGGTTCCTCAAATTCTTCCTGGTTTAACAGTGTCTGCAAATTTCACGTGCACTTTTGAGAGACATCCTGAAACTGCCGCAGTTTCGATTTACACTAAAATTGCATCTCTTTGAGGTAAATAAGGTTTTTTTTTATTAATGTTTTTTCAATTAATATGAATAAGAAAACCTTTTTTTTTTTTTCTTCAAAGCTAGGGACGTAAAAAAAATACATATACTTTCTACAGCTGGCTATATGGACATGTAAAAATTGCATGTGTTCCTTTATAGAAAATAGGACTATCACATGTATTAGAATTTTTGCATAGAATGAGTTTTATGTGCAATTATTATATTTAAGCTTGCTAAAAACTTCAGAGTTTCATGGTTACTTGTTTGATGGAGATCAAAAAACAGAGAGAATCTTCATTTTACAATCTGTTCCTAACAGCACATGAACTATTATTATTCCTGACAAAACTCTTATTATTTGTTCTTTCTCATTAGCATCTTTCCTTGTCTATTTCACTCCTTTAGACGTCTAGAATGCATAGCAATAACAGTCTGAATTTCATTTTAATGTTCTCTTCATAATGTTTTTCTCTTTGATATTTATATTATTTTGCTGTCCAAAACATCCGAGTTCAAGACTCATCCCAATAATGATGAGTCTGGGTTTCATAATCTTTCCCTGAACTTTCTGACTTCTTAAGAAGTCTTAAATCTAGGTCTTATATCTATCTGCCCGTCTTTAATTATTCTGTTATCGTAGAGTATCAAATCTCAGCTGAACTCAATGCTCTGTACAGCATATCGAACGAGTTGAGAGTCACATTTCATGATGCATCACATACACATCACATGTTCCTGTGTATGTTCTTGTTGATCCAGGGATTGGGAAATGCTGAGGGTCAGGGGCTTGCACAATAATCCTATCATTTTCATTTCATGGGTAGTTAATTGGTTGGATGAATCTCACGAAAACTACCAGAAAATGCCCCTTTCATTTTCTACCAGATAATACAAAGAAGAAAAAAAAAGAAAAAAAAGAAATTATATTTTGAATAATGAAAACTAGGCCACTTCTGGCTCATTTCTGGCATAGAATGTTCACTTCTCACAATCCAATCAATTCCTGTCTTAGATTCTCATATTGAACATCCAGTTTCACTCAGAAACGGTTGTCAGCGGCACTACATATAGGCCTATATATATATATATATATATATATATATAAAACCTTGCCCCTTAAATGGCCCCTTTAGACTACTGAACTGTGATTGACCACTTTAGCCTACATGTCAGTCAGTGGGTGGTTCTTGACCGAAATAAGCTGTCACAACACTGATATTATAGTTATATAGATTGTTCTGTATCATGCTTTTGCATAGAGCACATACAGGGACCATAATGTGTAATCCGATTGTTGATTGCAGGCAGAATTATAGCCTAATATCAGATAAATATTATAAATTCGACTTTATACAGCTGATGTTACATCAGGGTAGAACAGCCCTGCATTGGTTGTTTTTATATTCTTTAAGTCCCTGCTCCGATATTTGCACGCGCCATCCAGTCCTTCACAGGAATTCGCGCGCTTGCAAAATTCAAAAGTTAACGGTCACAACGGCCATCTTCGAATCGTTTATCGATGGATGTGGATGGGTTATCTTCATGGATGTTTATTGTGAGATCAAATGTATGTGTTCGAGATTTTTTAAAATATTTGACACAGTTTATCATGTTCGTAAGAGTAACCACAAGATTTTATGGACTAAAAATAGAGAGAAGTCAAGAAATCACCGCAGAACAGGACATTCTTGCTACCTGATGATAATTTGCTGCTTTTAAACACTAGATTGCACTGAAACCTGTAAATCTTAAGATAATCAAAGTACAGTTATGTGTTTTTCTGACAGGAATGTTGATCAAGGAACACGTCTCGTGTGTTCAAAGGCTGTCCATGACACTAATGCAGTTGTAGGAGAGGTCGTGTAGGTTGTTTTACCCGAGACGGGTTTGTAATTACCTGACTTGTAGAAGAACAACGTGAGAGAGAGAGAGAGAGAGAGAGAGAGAGGGATCGATGGAGGCGGGTCACAGCGGAGCGGAGGAGCATCTCTCTTTCAGCTCTGTTCGTTTCGGAGGCGCATTGACGGACATCCCGGAGTCGAGCGCACTGGACTCGTAAGTTCTGTCCATTTTTGCATTGTTAAATCCACTTTTTAGCTTCTTCATGAATGAATGTCGGATGTCAGAGGTAACATGAGTGGAGTGTAATATAATATGTGAATATTTATTTGCTTTACTACACTGTAAAAGTGAAAATGTGCTGGCGTTACCTTAAGGGGATATGTGTAACCGACATGGCTTTTAAAAAAATGACTTTTGCTGGTGTCATCCAACGTAGTCCTTGATTAACTTATGTTAAATAATATTTTTAAAACCTGTTAATTTGAACGTTACCACATGAAACGCGTTTAGGTTTACTTGACGGAAATCCCCGCTTTTATATAGCAATTCATTTGTTTTATTGAATGTCAGTGCTGTTAATTGTTTTTATTAATTTAATGTCAATTTCAATTTATTTGTTCATTCTTGAATGTGAATGTTTAAACTCTGATGACTTGTAAAGAGATTTTGATTTCTTTTAATATCTCTATATTTTATGCACTATATGATGCTGATAAGATTCACACCAATAGATTCAGTATTCATAGCTTTTTGTAAGTGTTGACAGTCTTTGTGTTAACTTAGTATGATTTGTTGTTTCTGTCAAGAACGCATAATGAATTTTGCTGGAAGAAACTGAACTAGGATATGTGTGCTGTCCATGGTGCTGAAATCATGTAGTCTGTAGCTTTTCCAGATATTAACTGAGAAGAGTTTCATTGCTTTCCCTCTCATATTTTGTTTTTCAGATAAACATAATGTAGTCAGTCTTGAACAAGTAGATTTCAAGTTTGAAAACCTTTTCATTCCATCCACTCAACGTGAAATGGGCATTGCATAATTGTTGGTTTGACTCTGTAAGCACGCACGCCTTAAAGAATGAGAGTCTTAGGGAGGAGGACCGTTGAAATGATGCTACGCGAAGATGGAGAATGGAAGACCCGCAAGAGTGCATGACAAGCGGGTCAGTGCCAGTTTGAAGAAATCATAAAAAGAGGAGAAACACATATCACCACCTGAGGCCATGGGGATACGACACCTCCTGCTTCTTTTGGTCTATCTAGACCCACTGTGCGTCCTGAGCGCATCCACGGCCAAGCGGAGCAAACCCCCTCCAAAGAGACCCCCAAAAGTGAAGGAGGTCAACAGCACCGTTGCTCCGACAGTGGCACCCCGACGGATCACACAAGTCCAGGCGCCCATCGTTGGTGATCATGACACCTGTCTCGGCTACTACGACGTGAGCGGTCAGTTCGATAAAGAGTTCTCCTGCAACAACACCGACCACCGGTACTGCTGCGGGAGCTGCTTCCTACGCTTCTGCTGTCCCGTGAAAGCCAAACGAGTGGATCAGAGAGTCTGTACCAACTACAACACGCCTGACTGGATCAAAACCCAACCGCCCTCACCTGCACCCACAGGGGACACGTACGACCCAGCGCTGGACCAGACCAACACCACCGTCTACATCACCTGTGGGGTCATCACCCTCATTATCATCCTGGGGATTTCTGCCAAAGTGGCCTATGACAAAGCCACCAGACCGCCTCAAGAAATGAATGTCCACAGGTAAGCCCAAGAGATGTCTTTGGAAATGCAAGCTTTGGGTTAATGCATAGTGTGTGACGTAGTGATTGTATAGGGGTGACGTAGCCTGGTTCAACCACCCCAGGGCTGGTAACCAAAGTTTGTACTATGCAAAAATGTGCAGTTTTACATTAAAAGGATAGTTCACCCAATATTTAAAATTCTGTCATCATTTACTTACCTACCCAAACTTGTATACATTCTTTCTTCTGTGGTACTTTCAGTGGGGTCCATTTTTGAGTGTTCTTCAAAATATCTCTTTTTGCGTTGCTTAGAGGAAAGAAAGTCACACAGGTTTGGAATGACATGAGGGTGAGCAAATAATGACAGAATTTTCATTTTTTGGGTGAACTGTCCCTTTAAGAAGTTATTTCTACCTTAACATACTTAGTGCATGTGAGAGTGCATAAGATATTTAGGCAGATTTACCATGCTAAATGTGGCATATGGATAACCATCAACAGAAAGATTTTATTCATATCACCACTGTGCTTCAAGATACTCGAGGAGAACCGAACTTGTACTCTTAGTCATTTTGAATGAAAGTGTTTGCCCAAAGGATTGTAGCCCATTAACTCCCAATTATATTCTCAAAATGGGAAATTATAAGGATATTGCCATCAAAAATATGAAAAGGGTGTATTTTTTATTCTCATTAGCATTTCAGATCAAGTTATTCTGATAAAGTAGGGAAAGCACAATATGTTTTAGAGACACTTTACTTCTTATACAACAAAGCTGTTTGAAGAGCACAGACTGTGTATAAAATAAGAGTGATTTGTTATTTTTAGTGAATGAGACTGAATGAGAAAACCAGAATTGAATGAGACCTTGTAACACATTTCATTTAAAACGTACAGTACATTAACTAGACCGTAAGTGAAATCTTTTGTGGTCTTGATCACAAAAGAAGCACTGGGTTCTGGGTTAAGATGGAATATTAATAGTTAATTGCATACTGTATTAAATCTAGGACTCATCTGTGTCTAGGAGGGATTGATTCTGGATTTCATTAGTCTTGAGCTGAGATAGAGGTCAACAGGAAACCGTCGTAGTAGAAGGGAACTAGGTCTTCATGGCGCAGTTTGTCAATAAGACAGATATATATTGCCTTGGTTTGTCAGTGTCAAAAAGGAGAAAGCTTTCTTTGGTTTTGAAGGTAAAAAATGCTGTCCTGGAGAGCCATGTTTTATCTTATTAATTCAATTTCGCTAAAGAATATGTTGAATTTTCATAGTAAAAATGCCGTAACACTGCCTTTGCCTGGCTAAAATGGCTATGAAGTCAAAGTCGTTCCTGTGCAGAGCTGTTGAGAGTATTAAAGATGGCACATTGCTCTTCTCTTATCGAACTGATCCATGTTGCAAATATGAGTCAAGCTCAGACAGTCTGATAAGAGTTTGGCTGGCGCTCACAATGAGGCTTATTGGATTTGTGAAGACCAAATGACATTCTGTAAAGCCGGTTGACACTTGTGAGCGGCATACTTAAAATGAACAGTCTGTTTTTATTTACTCATGGCATTCCACTTTCTTTCTTCACTGGAAACCAAAGTGAAGTGACCAAGGTATTTAAGGCTGGAATACACTACGCAACTTTTAAAATCTGACCAGATTTTAAAACGCTATCATACACTTCTGTAAATGGTTACAGAGAAAAACTGGCTATCGTACACTACACGACTGAGGATCACACATTACCAGACTTTAAAGTCGTTCTAAACACAACGAATGTGATAAATTAAAACAATTTGCATTCTAAAATCAGCTCAAGATATCGAACATGTTTGTCTGTGACCGTCATACACTATGAGATTTTCTATGAAATCTATCAACTCAAATCTGCAGACTGGCTCGGACTTTCGGCAACTGGTGTCAATATGTCCAGACTTATCTGCTACTTTTCAGGTCTTCTGAAGTCAGTTAAGTTATTAAAAATCCAGTTTTTCCTTGCACAAAACTATCATGTCTTCAGAAGTCTTGAAATGTAGACCACAAGCCACATGAACTACTTCTATGGTGCTTGTCAGGTGCTTGATTGCATTTATTGTGTTGATTTTTACATTTCGAGGCCCTGAGCGTTTATATATTTCCCTGAACTAATATTGAACATTTCTCAGAGGGTTTTGGGGCTAAACTCCCATCTTAGATCTGTCTTGTTCTCCATCAATACTTGCCCCATTTTTGACAAACCGTCCCTGCAGCTCACTGTCTCACAGAGACACCAGTGAAGTTTCATACTATGAGCCGTGAGGGTACAGAATGTTCCAGAACATTTGTTTTAACATTTCCACCCTTTGAATCCGCTCGGCTTCATTTAGGCTGTGTGTAGAGGGTGGTAATTTGCACCAAAATACAGTTAAATATGTTATGAGTGTGTTTACCCAGGGGCTCAGATGTGTAGTGAAACCGCTCCGAGCTGGAAGGCTCTTGATGTGTTTTGTGTGTTTGAAGAGCACAAGCGCATGAAATGCGGTTTCTCTGAGGAGAACGTCTGTATGACTAGAGATGAGACCTCGGTCAATGAGGGACAAGATCTGTCTCACGCCTCTCTGGCTGATTCATTATGAATCGATTACGAGGACTATAGAGATTTTGTAAGTAGTGCAGTATGGCTTGGTTGTGGTTTGACCTCATGATCTATAGTTATACTTGAGACTGATGACAAAGTGATGACTAAAGTATTTTAATGACCTCATACTGGGTGGATTAGCTCAAATGGATCATGGGTTGTAATTCATGCTAACTTATGACTCATTTGTGCCAACAAAGAGCCCGACTACTATTGTGTTACATAATTATATTTTTCAAAGTTTATTTGGGTGAAAGTCTTATTAAAAGCAAATAAAAAATAATATATTTATTTATATGAAGATATCTAAAAAAAAAAAAAATAATAATAATAATTAAAAAAAAAAATGCACCATTATTTTTATGGTAATTGAGCACATTTCCCTTCCAGTTCTCTTTTTTAATGTGAAAAATTCCCTATTATTTTAATTATAAAGTAATGTATAATGTAAGTTGTTTGACATCATTGTAGAATTTTTATATGGAATTGAACTAAATTTTATGTTAATTTTAATATTATACATACATGTTGTGTCTGAACAAGATTTTATTTGGGGAAAATGTGTTTAATTGTCTTCAAAATAATTAAAATCTTAACTCTTACAGCTCCTAGAAACATATTTTTTATTTAGTCAAAATATATATTTTTTTATATAAATTGTGGAGTGAAATATGACCTGGAATTTTCTTAATGAGATTCACCCACTTAAATTTGCTTGCTTTCTTTTTTTGGACTAATTGCTCCAAGAGTTTTTTCTTCATCTTAAACACAAACATATTTGTCAATTCATCAACAAGCCTGTATCTCTTTCAACTGTTTTCTGTGAATCACAGTGACGTGACATTTTGAGGAGTTTCTTTGATTATAATGCCGTCTAATTGTCTGGTGCTGATGACATAATCAGGAATGTGATTGTGCAAGCAGCTGCAGTCTTGTCCGATCGCATCTTCCCCATGTGATGAGTCTCCAACTCTCAGCTACCCAGAAACCCCTGCTGTGTCTCAGCGTGTTGTCTCTCTTTGTTTAAATATTGATGCCGCTGTGCTGTCTTAGACACCTGCTGAAATGGCCAGGGAATGATCAGCCTGTAGGAGAAAACATCAGAATCAAGAAAAGTCCTTGAGAGAAATTCAGCAGTCAGGAAATAAGGCAGAAAGAACATGACTTGGCTAAAAAATCATAAATGAAAGTTCAGACCTAATGAGTGCTAGTGCCATGAATATGTAATGATATATGTATATATTTATATATTTATATGTATATATTTATATGTTCTTCTGCCTTTTCTCATCACATATCACATCGGAAAGGCATTTATTTTCAATAAAAATGAAGGAAATATTCAAAAAGTGGAAAATAAAGTGCCTCATGGGTGTTTATCGGGTAGGATTAGTGGTAACTCTAGGGAGTTTTTTCTCTAATTTACACTCAATACTTTATTGTTGCATACTGTTTTATAATTTACTACAATACTGAAGTGACAATATCTGCCGCTATTTGCAGATATAAACTACTATTCACATTTATCGCAAAGAAAATAATGCTATTTTTATGAAGCATAAATAGAATCCGTCGCTATTTGCACTTAGTGTAACTAGGATATTGCTAAGAAAATATGTGACCCTGGAGCACAAAGCCAGTCTTAAGTCGCTGGGGTATATTTGTAGCAATAGCCAAAAATACATTGTATGGGTCAAAATGATAAATTTTTCTTTTATGCCAAAAATCATTAGGATATTAAGTAAAGATCATGTTCCATGAAGATATTTTGTTAATTTCTTACCGTAAATATATCAAACTTCATTTTTTATTAGTAATATGCATAGCTAAGAACTTCATTTGGACAACTTTAGAGGCGATTTTCTCAGTATTTTGATTTTTTTGCACCCTCAGATTCCAGATTTTCAAGTAGTTGTATCTCGGCCAAATATTGTCCGATCCTAACAAACCATACACCAATGGAAAGCTTATTTATTCAGCTTTCAGATGATGTATAAATCTCAATTTCGAAAAATTGACATTTAAGACTGATTTTGTGGTCCAGGGTCACATATGCTGTTTTCAGTTAGTGATATATATAAAACAGCTAAAAGTATTCGTGAGACATGAAATCATGAGCAGAACAAACAGTTCATGCAAGGTTTTACAAATGATTTGCACAGAAATGTGTTCTGCTCTTCATGTTTCATGGATGAGGCTTGATGTGTGTGATTTGCGAGTTTGTGTTCTTCAAACATTATGGTCAAAGATCTTTTTATCGACTTTGATTGTAGGCTACATTGATCTGAGCTTATGCACCTTGGTTTTGGAGTGAATAAAACATTTTTTGTGGAAAATGTTCACTCCAAAACTGAGTTGCATAAGCTCAGATCGATGAGGCCTACAATCAATCAGTTCCAAAAAGAAATACAAAACCTGTGCTAAGTGAAAGAAAACAAGTTGATAAAAACATTGAATCCAAGATTAGGTAATAACAAAGTGTTTTTGTTTTGTTTTGTTTTGTTTTTTTGGTAGGCCAGTCATTTTCGACTGGAAGCACAAGTGTCACAAGGTGGGAAAATAATCCTAAAAAGTACAAAAAATATCAAATTGGTTTTATAATGTGTGCTGATATAACGTGTGAGCAAAATGATTTATGACCCATACACAAATAAAAATAAATAAATAAATAAAATCTCAAAGTGATTATCAATCTATATCTATCTATCTATCTATCTATCTATCTATATATATATCAAAGTCCATATAGAATTTTTAACGACAAAAAATATTTTGTCATTTTTAAGAGAGGTTAAATCTGAAAACGTCATGCAGCAGCTCTAGGAGGCCATACTGAATCCTCTCCATCCGCTTTAGCAGTTGTTGAAATGATTTGAGTTGGTTTTCACATCCTGCGTTTTTAGACCCAAGTGACTTCCTGAGCTCTATAAGCATATAATGATTCAATTCTGACCTGAGAGCATTTTAAACCCTCCTCATCACTGTCACGGGGAAACTCAAACACATCCACGAGAGAACAGAATGCCTATTGTGTCCAGTGAAAAGCACTCTGGGAGTTTTCAATCCAGCCAATCAGATTGCCTGGAGCCGGTTCGCCGGTGACGCTAAAGCTTTACGCTTTATAACCTGACAGCCGTACATGAGCAGTTTGAGTGGAACACAAGATTAGCTCGGTGCCAAAAAGCCGCGGTTTGAATAACAGTACATTTCACGGCTCCCCGGGCCACACAAGGTCTGTGAGAGTGGCGGCTGAGAGGTGGAAGAGGTTAAAAGAGGTGCTGGCTGTGTTCAGCACATGCAGGTTCACCGGTGACCTTCAGCGGGACAGAGAGGCCGCGGTCTGAAAGCCTCCGCGGGTGATCCGAGCGCCTCGTATTGATCAGTCTCCTCGGGAACACGCGCCGATGCAATCCGAGCGCGCGCTGACGTAAGACGAGCACTTTTTACCCAGACAGGCCGCTCTGTCACAGCCGTTCTCCATTTCACTGCTTTGGAAATAAACTAGTCCTCTGATTGACCCATTTTGGACACGTTTGAACTGATGCTAATATACAATAGCAAGCATCAGCGGTCCAAAGTGGTTCTAAAGCATGTTCTGCTGAAACATTTGAGCCTGTTCACACCAAGAACAATAAAAGCAACTATAACAATAACTATTTTATCATCCACACCAATGGATACTAACACTGTTCATTATAAGTTTGCTACCGTTTTGTTGTCTGCCGCTTTAAATGCTTGAGCTCTTCAAAGTCAGGTGGATTCTAATTGGTTGTCGGTAGGGATGGGCGATACCTCTTATTTTATTTTCGATCCGATACCGATATTTCCAAGCCCAGTATCGTCGATACCGATACCGATACCTGTAAACTAAAATGATCTTTTAAATTCTTAAGAGAATATAATCAGTAATTATACTCACTTAATATTAGATTTTAAAGCCATGTTTTTTCACAGGCCTTTTTTTTGTTAACACTGTCAGAAATGAAATATACTAAAATTGTATTTTAGCCCTTTACTGGGGCAGTAACCTCAAAGATGCACCTATACCCCTAAAAGGGAGCATATTAGTACCATACAAGTACGCATCCCTAGTTGTCGGCGCTTTTATCGTCTTTCGAATGGAAAGAATCGTTCTGAAACTTATTCCAACAATTTTGTTCTTCTGTGTTGTTATCGTTAAACTTGTGGTGTAGGCTGATTTTTAAGACTTTATAGTTATTGTTATTGCTCTTGCTGTGAATAGGCCTGAAGTCACTTTGAATGAAAGAGTTTGCAAAATGCGTTTATGCAGGTAAATGTTATTTTGTCAGTTCACTCGCCATTGGCATTTCTGGCAAAAGTAATTTTTTCTTTCCTTGAATGCATTATTACTTGAATCATTAGTCATTTTACTTGCATTTTAAACATGTAACCAGGAGTTCGAATGAGTGAGAGAGAAATGAAAGCAAATTTTTGACAAAGAACCAGACTACTTTTGTGTTACATAATTGTATTTTTAAAGCTTTATTCTGATACATTTTATTTATTTTACTAAATAAAGCCATTTATTTGTTTGTTTGTTTATTTAAGCCATTTTTGCACTGATATTTTTAGGAGAATTAAGTAAATTTCCCATCCTATTCTCTTCTTTTCTCTTCTAAAAAAAAATGAGATTTATTAATTATTAAATTATTTAGAATGTAAATTGTTCTTTTCTTTTCTTTTCTTTAAAAATATAGTGTCCAAACGGGTTGATTTTTATTTGAGGAAAATGTGCTTAATTGTCTTGAAAATAATCAAGAATCGTAATATATTTTCAGCTCCTAAAAACAAACCTAATTTTTATTTATGCAAAATATAATTTCTTTGTAGTTCTGGAATATGAGCTGAGCAATGAGAAAATATTGAGAAGTTTCTTTTATTATAATGTCATCTATTTGTTTCTTGGTGGTGATATAATCAGGAACATGATTCTTGTCAGATCACATGATCCTCGTGTGATAAATTCACTAGCTGTTGGCAGGTCTGATGGCAAAAGTATTTGTTTTTAATGTGAATGCATCATTACTTGAATCACTGTTCATTTTACATGCATTTTAAACATGTAACCAGAGTTAAAATGACTGAGACAGTGTGTCTAATTCAAGCTGTAGCAACATCAGGTCTCTAAAGCCGCCATACGTTTCACCATTCAACCCAATTCAGGTGCTGGAATGAGGGAAATTGGCCTTGATTTGTTGGGAATCGGTGCTTGTCCGTCCCCAGAGGCTGCATCAGGGTGTTTGTGAGGATGTAATTAACTCACACTGATGTTTAGATGTGTCTTTAGAGCAAACAGGATAGCACTTAGGCCCAAATTACCGTTAGCATCGTCTTGCATATATTAACACCAGACAACTGAATGACTTCTGATGAGGATCTGCAGAGACTGAGAAGGTGTATGTGTGGCGTTTACACATGCACAATGCATTTATCCTATTCATCTGTCTATCTATTTGAGTAGGGTGTGTGTGTGTGTGTGTGTGTGTGTGTATGAAATATGATTTATTAGTATTATTATTATTGCCATCATTTGTTATTTGTAGCTATAATAACCACAAAACATATTATTAAATTAATAAAATAAAATAACATATATTTAACTTAATTTAATATTCAGTGAATTGTTGTTTGATTTTTATTTATAATAATTAAAATATCAAATAATGTATTTAATAATTAAATTAATAAAAAATGCATTTATTTATTTATTTATTTATTTGTCTATTTATTTATATTTGCTCATTTATTAAAAAAAACAAAAAAAAAACAGTTGCAGTAAGGCACTTAAAATGTAAACAATGCCATGCACAGAAATGCGAAGCTCATATTGTTTAAAAGCATTTAATATGATTATTTAGTGACAAAAATCTATTTTTGATCTGTAAAATTGTGAAAATCTTTGATCCTTAACCACTATATAACACTATCTCAAAGTTCATCCACAGTGAAAAATACTGGAAATGTCAATTTTACTACAACCAATCCCCCCCGAATGTAAATTATAAGATGACTTTTCATTTTTCATTTACAAAAACTAAATTTAACAGTATTTTGAAATGTCCCATTAGATCTGTTACAGTTTGTTAAAGAAATAAATCTTTTACTTACTTTTTTACTTGTTTTTACTGTAGCATTTTTACAATATTTTACCATTAAAATCATGATCATTTAAAAAAAAAATAAAAGAAAAAAGAAAAAAAAAACATCATTCTCACGTACCTATTCACGAGGGTTTAAAAACAGAAATGTGAAGTTCATATTTTTTAAAGCATTTATCGTGATTATTTAGTGACAATTTTTGTTGTTAATCTGTATTTTTTTTTTTAAATCATCCTTTTTTAGTTTGTGTGGGTCATGAAAGTTACTGCTGTTTACCAGATTTTCATGGCTCATTGTTTTATTCTTTAGTATGCTGCTTAGCTGGTAAAACTCTTACCTGTGATGGGATGTATGAAGTTAAACTGTTCGAAATCTCTAAAAGAGTGTACGTGACATGTAAAAACTACAGTAAAAGAGCCCACTCAAGTAGTTTAATGTAGCCAGGCCCAGGTCCTGCGGTGTTTGAGCTGAAGAAGGTGGATCGGTAGAGCTGCGCTCAGAGCCTTACAGCCAACTGGGGCAGTGAAACCAGGTCGCCCCCACGTGAGGAGAACTTCTGTTAAAAAAGGCTTTCTCCTGGAAGGGAAAGACTAATTATACTTCCTTCCAAAGTCACACACTCTCTCTCTTTCTTTCTATCTGTCTCTGTGGCGCGCTCAGAGATGTGGACCGCAAGGCAGAGCAAATACGCTGACATTGACACAGTTAAGACGCCATTTCAGGCTCCTCATGTGAGGAGAGATGGCCTCCGGGTCTGATGGATCCCGCCGCATTGACGACGTGCACCGGTTTCAGAACTGACGGTCCGACCTGGTTCAACCTTTTTTCTGCTTCTGAATAAATGTTTATTCATCAAAGGAATCTTTAGGATGACCATGGCACTCGTTCAGATTAAAAAGCCTTTGATGGCTACCGAACATTCAAAAAAATCCAAAACTGCTTTTAGATTGTTTGGATGCAGCCATTTTATAATAAGTTTTTTTTTTTTTTAATTTGAAAAAGTGCCATGGGCATCCAAAAGTTTTCTTTGATGGACTTTTACAAACCCTAGACCAGAGAGCACCTTGACCTTACGGTTTTCCCAGAGATGCACTCTCTACTGTTGGAGTTTGCTTGAAAATGTTTATTCATGTTTATGGCGCATCATCTGGTTCTAATAGGCATCAAAGTTGTTGAAATGACTTGTGCACTAAACTCCAAATTATTGTTGACAAGAGATATTGTAGTTAACTAAAACTGAAACTAAAATTAAAACCAAACAAATCATTACTTGAAATAATTCAAAATAAAATGTACTAAAATAACTACAACTAAATCTGAAATAAACATGAATACAAACTATACAGAAATACAATCAAAACGTTGATTGATTGATTTTTAATTTATTATTTGTAATCAATAAACATAAATGAACAAATAATAAAATTGTTTCATTTAAAGTATTTTTAATTTTTTAATTTAACAGTATTTTACTGTAAAATTACATGAAATGTCCCATTAGAGCTATTACAGTTATTCACCATATATAGTTAGGAAATTTAACGTGAATTGATTTATTTACAGTCTTTTTACAGTTTTTATTGTAAAATAAAGACTTTTCAGATTTGCACTGGATTAAAATCTCAATGTACATCTGTGAAACACAAATGTCTCTAATGTCCCCCTGTAAAACTTTGTCAAACCTAGTGTATATTCACATACTAAAATTGAATATGTGAAAATATGAACAAGAAACCTGCAACCTTTTGGTCTTTAACCGCTGGGGAAAAAAAACAAACAAACAAAAAAAACTATCCCAAAGTTTGTCTGCAGTGAAACTTCTGTGGCAATGTCAATTTTATGTATTTATTTTTTGTTTTGTTTTTTTGTTTTTTGGCTGCACATTTTAAGATGACTTGTTCTTTTTTGCTAATAAAAACTGTAACTTTAAATGTAATTTACTGTGAAATTACATTAAATGTCCCATTAGATTTATTACACTTCACACACTTTTACTGTTAACATAAAAAAAAAAAAAAAAACGCTCTCAGATAAAATTCACATGTAGACCTACTTGTTCATGTTGGTCACCAATTTCATTCAACAAATATAATTTTTACTCACTAAAGCAACACAATTCCAAAGTTACAAAGTTTATCTGCAGTGTAAAAGTTAAGGTCCCATTCTGGCAATGTCAATTTTATGGTTGTTCACTGTTTATATGATGACTTGTTCTTTTTCACTTACAAAAGCTGTAAATTTGACTATTTTGCTGTAAAATTGCATGATTTTTAAATAGATTTTTATGGTTAGGGAACTATAGAATTTTTGCAGTCTTTACCATTTAAAATTATGAGCATTTTACAGCTTTTAGATCTCATTCACACATTTACTTATTCATCCTTTTGCCCACCAAATGTTTTGGTCACCAATTTTTATTTTTTTAAAGGGGACCTATTATGCCCCTTTTTACAAGATGTAAAATAAGTCTCTGATGTCCCCAGAGTGTATATGTGAAGTTTTAGCTCAATATACCGCACAGATTAATTTTTATAGCTTGTTAAAATTGCTACTTTTAGGGTATGAGCCCAAACGTGCTGATTTTGAGTATGTTGCTTTAAATGCAAATGAGCTGTTGCTCCCGGAGAAGAGGGCGGAGCTTGAAGAGCTCAAGCTCTGACATTAGCAGTGCTAGCCTTTGCAAATAAACATTCCACTATTAGTACAAGCCTGTTTCTTTACAGAAAACATATTCTGTTTCAAAGTCAGTCCGATTATACTGTGCATGATAAATTTGCGTTTATGAATTACACAGATGGGGAGCACGGCGGGATAAAAATAACAACATAGCTGGTCTCATGCTGTCACAAACTTTATAAGTCCCACTTCTGATTATGAGCTTGACAACTTCAAACGATCGAAACATTGCTTTCATATGCAACTTTTAACTAACGTTACCACGTTCCTATTCACGATCATTCTGGTAGCACTTGAAGGCAGCATTAGTGAAAACAGGCAGAGACAATGATAGCTTTAGCAATTAACCTTACAGAGTGTCAAGAAGCTCTTTCAAAAAGGCAATTTGGAAAACAAACGCGTGATACTTAATTTGTCTGGAGCTGACGTTCACGCATGAAGCGTTGGTATTGATTCCTAAACATTTAGTCTATGTTACCGATTTTTTCCAGGATATTTCCTTCGAAAATTAAATTTAACCACTGTGTCCTCGGTTCAGATGGGAGGAGATTATGGTGATTCCTATGTTCATTAGTGCATCCCAAATCACAACACTTGTAAAGCCTCTTTGGTGATGACATTGTATATATCTCCAGTAATGGCAGACTGCAGCTTCTCACTCAGGGCTGTGTTTATGCTAATAGGGCAGAGAACATCACAAATGGGCGGGACTTTTTCCCTCAGGATTTTTAACATTATAGGCTGGTTGTTTTCACACACTGCGGCCACACAACTGTGTTCAAACACCTTATAAAAGTGATTTTTGCATAATAGGTCCCCTTTAAGCACTAAGCCAACACTATCCCAAAGTTACAAAGTTCATCTGGAATGAAAAAGGTTTGCCCTCAAGATGAAGCCCCGTATAACTGCACATGCTCCGAAAACTGCATTAGTGAGAAAACACCATTAATTCCAGCCAGCAGAATCTCAGTTTGCTGCTGCACAGAAAATCCATGAGGCAGTTGGGTCTCGAGTCAGAAAGCGTGTCCTTCGGGCCAAAGAGCAAAAACATTAATAGAATTTGAATCCCATTAGGATGGTGTGGGTGGGGTGTGTTGCTCTAACGCCATATTGCAGAGAAACATTGATTAATGGCTTTTGTTTGCTGCTGTAGCGCTCACAGGCCTGAGGTCCCGAAAACCTGAGAGACTAAACCTCCACTGTTCATTATAACACAAAGCGCAATTAAAGTTGTGTATGTGTGCGAAAGAGAGAAAAGGATTGCTGGTTGCAAGAGGCAAGAACCTCCACAAATGGGAAAACAACAGAAACAATCGCCTAAACGGGACAAATTGGCTAAACCTCTTGGGGGCTGGTGTGTTTGTATCTTTAAACTGAATGAAACACTAAACAAGGATTTATTTCAAAGCAGCGCCGAATTTGGATGGTGTTTTTTTTTTCTTATCGGAGAGCAGTGAAATGATCTTCGACTTTTTTTTATTTATTTCTGCAGAGCGCTGGCGGACATTTTGAGACAGCAGGGGCCCGTTCCCATATCACAGTACGAGCATGAAAACATCGCGGCTATAGACGCCTCGCCCAAAGAAAACACACCTGTACGGACGTCCAAGAACCACTACACACCGGTGCACAACAAAAACAACCACGGTAGGTGGCACCACTTCTGTTTTATCGATGAAATGCCATGTTTTACACACTAACTAAAATGTACTATGGTATTAAACTTTTTTTCTTTTTTTTCTTTTTTTTGAGAGGTCTTTTGCATGTTACCACGTGAATGGAACACGATTGTAGTTTCAAAAGGATTAGTTCTATTTTTCTCATTAATATGGAATTCGTTTTGGAATGTTGGAATGTTCCAAAAATTTGAAATAAGTTACCATGGCAACAGGTTAAACATTAAAGTTTAATCCTAATAAGAGGGGGTTATCAATATGTCTATGGATATCGTAAATTAAAATTTGCATTCTGGTTGCAAAATAAGGAAACAGAGTTGTTGAGCTGATGAAAGGCTATTAATTAAACAACAAAATCTTAAGTTAAATTAAATAAATAGAGTTGTGGAAATTGTAAAATTGGAATTGCGATATGCTTAATTTTGAAAGGCTGTGATTTAGTCTGGAGCGGTTTCAGAGTGAAATACAGCACTGTGTTCATTTAAGTCTGAAATGCACACTGTCTAGTAGGTGCTTGATTTGGTTTGAATCTTAGTTGGTTCTTGTTGAACCCAAGTGTGAACACCCTTAAAAGGCGACTATTTCAGTTGGACTGTGGTTTAGTTCAAATTGCAGTCACAGTTTATGACAAGTGTTTTTGATTCACATTGGCTGTGTCCAAAATTACACGCTGTCTTGTAAATATTACATTTGCTTTGAAACCTACTTCCTGGCCATGAAAAAAGGTAAGTTAATATAGTATGAGTATGGGTATGAATGAAATCTAGATGTACTATATCAACCCTATTGTTACTGTCATGCGACCTACCAGCGTCAGTTGCATCTCTCCATTGCCATTCATAAATCCTCTCCCAAGGCCTCATGGGATAGTAAAATGGCAATCAGATTCACACTTCAGAATCTTGCCAGAAGTAGTAGGTCATCCCGGTACATTTCACACTCTTTTTTTCAAATACTATGAATACTACTCTTTTGCCTTATTGTTTTTCGCCTAATGTATAGTATGATAGTAGGCATATTTGGATGCAGTGATTGTGTATCTATGTTCTCCGTGTCTCAGAGTGGCTTGGTTTACAGTCAATGCTGCTCCACACAAACTCCATCTCTGTGTGTTGTTTACTTAATTGTACAATGTGCAATTGTGTAACAACATGACTTTATTTTAACATTCACACAATTCCCTATGTTTCTGTAGACATAAGTATTATGCTTTTTATCATATTTGCAACAAGGAGTATTTAAACATCTGCCTGCAGTTTACTGCCGAAATAAAAGCGTTTTACATTTTAAAGTGAAGAATTTAAGACACATTATTTAGTAACTTGTAGTGTAAAATAAAGTAACTTGTAAAATACTAACTTGTAAAAAAAATCTTAAAAAATACTAAATTATAATTATCAAATATAATTTTTATTTTAAACTACAATTATATTATTACAAAAGTAATATATTTCTGTTCATTTTTATAGTTAATAATTCAAAAAACAAACATTTTGTCATTATTATTATTATTATTACAAAGCAACTACTTAAGTTGGCAATTGCAATATATGACAAAATATGCACAACATATTTTTTGACCAAATTGTGCAGCCCTATACTATAATTTAAAATAAAACACTTACTAAAAAAGATTAGATATATTATTTGATTATACAGTGCCCTCCACTAATATTGGCACCCTTGGTAAATATGAGCAAAGGCGGCTGTGAAAATAAATCTGCATTGTTTATCCTTTTTATCTTGTTCTTTATGAATTGATGAGACAGTCTTTATAAATGCCACTCTAAAGGTTTGAGTCGTGAATGATGCAGTGAGTGAGTAAATTTTAAAGTAGCATCTCGCTCAGACAAACACTAACGTTCAGCGCAACAAAAGCCCTGCAGTACATCATCGTGCTTGCAACACCAGTGTCATGGGTTTGATTCCCAGGGACTGCATGAATTGATAAAATGCATAACTTCAATGCAGTATAAGTCGCTTTGAATAAAAGCATCTGCCAAATGTATAAATGCATAAATGCAAATGTAAAGTTGTATATGCATGTGTGTGTGGGTGTGCACATATGCTCAGGAGTTTATTTGCATCGATATCTCTGAGGAAACATCTGCCGTGACCCAAAATTTTCCCTCCAAATCTCTCCCACAGCACTTCTTGAGCGTGTTGTTTCATATTTAACAGCTCAGTATCACGCTGTTCTCCGTACAAGCTAATATCAGAACTCAAATGTGAATGAATTCCCCATTCACACAGAGCGCCACAGTCAAACAGCCATCAAAACAAGCTCCTCTGATGCACGTCAACATGCTTTCACTGACTCCAGTTCAGTGTTAGCTTTAATGTAGATGTACTGTCTCGTTTGTGTTTGAGCTAATCAGTGCTTTGGCTTGTTGTACATCAATATTCAAAATGCTTGTGAATAAACTAAGCGCAGCTGTATTTGAATGAGGTCAGTTGTTGGGAATGTTAGTGTTTGTCTGAGTGAGACTCTAGTTTAAAGTTTACTCACTCGCTGCATCTTTCACGACTCAAACCTTTAGAGCGTCATTTAGAAAGTTTGTCCTGTAATTTAATTAAAAGAACAGGAAAAAGACAGCAATGAACGACTGATAAACAAATCCTTTGATGACTTTAATGTCAGATGCTGACTGAATCTGGGTCATTCCTACTAGGCTGTACATTTTCATGTCTCAGTCATATATGACATCTTATACTGAATAATATATTATACTGAATAAAGAACTTGAATATATTAGATGGAAACCCTATTAGTTCCTGCAATCGCAATATCAGTTTATATTTCTTTTTCAAATTAAAATTTGCAAAGAAAGAATGTTTTGGAATATTGTTTAAAATAATGATAATAATAAAGTGTAACGTGTGCATGGACATGGACAAATATGGGTGCTTATGCAAATGTATGTTTATTATTAGTGAAACCATAGTCAACATAGAGCATGAAGACTACACGTTTCAAAGGTCTTAGACGTTTTTCAAAGAACTTGTTCATGTCTATTAGACACATAAAAAAAGAAATACCAGGTTCCCATTACTTCTCTTTCTTTGCACTGAGCAATTTACTTACATAAACCTGTTTACATTTTTGCACGACAGGGCAGCTCTTCTTCTGAACATGCAAAATGTACATTTATTATTTATTATTAGATTTGTTTGCCTCTCTGTGCCCACATACTGTATTTTGATGCAGCTAAATTCTCAATAAAACTGTTTTCATTGATATACTTTACTGTTTCTGTTGTCAGACAATGGAATGAATATGAAATAGTGACTGAGACGTGTCTATTGTAGTCCATTAAGACTACATAAAAAGCTCTACATAAAAATCGCTAAAGCAATGTCGCTAAGTTGGCAACACTGTGCATCTCCATTTCTCCAACTACGGGTTGGGCCACGGGTCAAACAGAAAATGCGCACTGCGTTAATCGCGCGTTAATAAAATTAGTGCCGTTAAAATGAATTTGCGCTAACGCGTTGTTAACACGTTAACTCTGACAGCCCTAATATATATAAAAACATGATTTCAATATATTTGGGTAAAATAATTCCAAAGATATTGTTTCTCTGTGCCTTTATCGTTATAGCTGTGGTGTGGACTCGATTTTTAGAACTATATCTTTATCGTTATCTTTATAATAGTGCTGTCAAACGATTAATCGCAATTAATCGTATTCCAAAATAAAAGTTTTTGTTTACATAATATATGTATGTGCACTTAGTTTATTTATTATGTTTATATAAATACACACACATATAGTATATATTTTGAAAATATTTACAGGTATATACATTTATATATTTATATTATTATATATAAATATATTTAATACATAAACATAACATATTTTCTTAAATATATGCATGCATGTGTTTGTATTTATATATACATAATAAAAATACACATATACATACTCATATATTATGTAAACAAAAACTTTTATTTTGGATGCGATTAATCACGATTAATCGTGATTTGACAGCACTACTTTATAGTTATCGTTCTTGGTGTGAATGGGGCTTTACTCTATACGTGTGTGTGTGTGTGTGTGTGTGTGTGAGAGAGAGAGATTGCATCAGAGGAATGCTGCTGCGTTTGATCTTCTCTCGTCTCCTGAGAGCTGATGACAAAGTGTTCCTGTGATCCATAAAAACGTCTGTTTTGATTGATTAAATGCCTTTAAATAGGGCACACGGTTTATAAAAAGCCTTCAAACTGAAAGAAATTTGAATTTTTGTTCATCTGATTAATTGGCTGAAAGAAATTCAATCTCTTTGGACTCTTTTATTGATTCCCCATGCAGAGATTTCCTTTCATTCCTCTGGTTGTCCTTTCTGTTTGGTTGACCTCCGTGACCTCGGTTCCTTCAGTCACTCTCCACTGTCTGTTATGGTTTGGGTTAGTGCTGTTATAATGTATGTATATAATTGATGCATTCATTTTAGTCAGACACTTCAGAAGAACTAGATTTATGAATGAATTACACTGACATTCATTCCAATATTAAAACCATATTCAAATACTTTAAAACAAACCAAAATCTTTTTTCAAGCCATTATGCAATTATATCTCATGTGTTTTTGTTGCTCAACTAGCGGAAAATGTTGTTATTAATGCCAAGGTATATAAATTGAATTAGGCTTTTGCATTTGTAGTCCCTTTCTGACCCCTAGCTGAGTTTAAATTGCTTTTTAATGGTGGAAAGCCGTGCTGTATTAGATTTCCTTTCTCCTTCTGAGCGTCGCATGATACGGTCTGAGGCTTCATATTCACTGATTTATAGCGTATAATTATTCCTGTTGTGAGTGCATTACATGCTTATTTAAAATAGTGTTTTGAGACTGACTTGATTCCAGGAATCACTAAATGAAATTTAATTTATGGTTGCAGTTACTCTACAAATGTTAAATTAGCTGACGGGATTGTTATAGTCACACTGTGTTCTCACTTTTCACATAGGAAAGAGTGTGTTTCTCGTTCTGAGTTCAATGTTCTGTTGATTTCAGAACTCAAAACTGAAAAATCAGTATACAGAGTTTAGGCAATAACAGCAGAGGTAATTTGCATACAGGCATAGAAGTCTTAAAGGAATAGTTCACCCAAAAAAAAACCCTCTCTTTTTTAACTCTCAGGCCATGCAAGATGTAGATGAATTTGTTTCTTCATCAGATTTGGAGAAATGTAGCATTGCATCACTTGCTCAGCAATGGATCCTCTGCAGTGAATGGGTGCCGTCAGAATGAGAGTCCAAACAGCTGATAAAAACATCACAATAATACACAAGTAATCCACACCACTCCAGTCCATCAGTTAATGTCTTGTGAAGTGAAAATCTGCGTGTTTGTAAGAAACAAATCCATCAAGACGTTTTTTTGTCCTCAAACTGTTGCTTCCAGCTGAAATACGAGTCCATAATCCATAATATTGCTTTCTCTGGTGAAAACATTGTCTTATCTGAATCAGGAGAGAAATCTGCGCAGATCAAGCACTGTTTACGAGCAAAAACAGTCCAAAACAGCTCTAAACAACTATGTGGGTAGATTTTAATGTGATAAAACAACAGGAGATGGATTTTTTCACTGGAGGAAGTGTTATTATGCATTATGGAAGCTAAATTATTGAAGCTAAAAACATGTCTTGATGGATTTGTTTCTTACAAACATGCAGCTTTTCACTTCACAAGACATTAACTGATGGACTGGAGTGGTGTGGATTACTTGTGGATTATTGTGATTGTTTTATCAGCTTCTTTGGACTCTCATTCTGACGGCACCCATTCACTGCAGAGGATCCATTGATGAGCAAGTGATGTAATGCTACATTTCTCCAAATCTGAATTAATGTTCAGCAAATTTTCATTTTTGGGTGAACTATTCCTTTAAAGATTCAGTAGCAAGAAGAAAAAAAAAAGCCTGTTGGAAAATGGTAATGAAATACTAAATGATGATGTTTTTGGTGCTGGCTTTATTAAAGGAAACCAGATTAGAAAATTAGATGGTAAAATTGTAGGATGTGGCCTCTTTAACCTTGCTTCAGGCTCTTTAAACCAGGACATGAAGATTTGATGCGCATCAGGAGCTAAAATGAAGCAGATCTCTCAGATTAAACATTAGCTTGCATGTCTGTTCGGTTTTACTCAGTTTGATTAGACAATACGGTTCAACGAGGTCTTGTTTTAATAAAAGACATTAAAGTCATTAAATATTAACTTTCATCATGCAGCAATGTACTAAAATCTGATCTGATGGACAGATCAGCCACTGTGAGGAAAATATAAAGAGAGAGAAAGAGAAATGAAGATGGCAAACGGTCCCATCTGCTATTCTTATTACGGGTTTCCTAATGCAATGTGATCTCTACTTCGACTGTTCCCGGGTCATCTTGACTCCCGTATGTTTGATTTCATACAGAAAGGGACACTTGGGAATTAATTGTCCTCACTGACCTCTGATTCCTTATATCTGAAGGAAATATCTAGCATGCTTGAACCAAAGTCTGCAGTCAAGATCTTAGAACTATCAGTGTATTTGCATCCTTTTTTTTTTTTTTAGAGATAAAATCATGGACGTTATTACAATACTGAAACAAAGGTGCTGATGTTTCATGAAGCATATGGTGGCTACCATATAAAAAGCACTGGATATTTTTGTGTGACAAAAATAACAGAAAATGGGAATATAGGGCTCAGAATGAGAGACCGCCTGAAAATAGGGCATTTTTGACACCTCTTGAGACTGAATCGCTCTCTCTGTCCGTATATTTCTCTCTCTCGTTTGCTGTTAGTATTGACCGTAATCTCTGTTCCACCTCAAGACTTCACCAAGAAATGTCTCAACACAATTACACAGCATGCAATTGATTTATGGAGCAATAACATGTCTGTGCATCTCTCTTTGTTTGCGTCTCTTTAGGTTTTCCTTTGAATTGAGAAAAAAGCACAAAGAGTGACTTTCCAGTTATGAGAAGCACTTTTCACTGGCTTTGAGAAGTCTGATGCATTTTAGTGAATTGGTTCATTTGAATCAGTTATTCATCTATTCAAACTCACTTCAACTGGAAAATGGCAAAATATCATAACATTGACCGTGTAAAGCTTGACATATAAAATAGAAACTGGAGCAGATTATTGAACCTTTAGACAAAATAAAAATGTGAACGTTTGCATGTGTTTTATGTTGAGTATTATATTTGATACATCAGGCTTTTATGGCTCATATAAGAGAATATGAAGGAATAAACACCTCAATTTTATTCAGAGGCTCAAACTGAGCAAAATATGCAATTTGATGCAGATGGTGATATTTATCTGGCCAAAAAAATAAGATGAAATCCTTATAGCTTGTAATGTAAATCAATGGGATCATCATAACAGAAACACACTACTTACATAAAATGATATGAATATCAGTCGTCACTCTGTATCTCCCAATAATAGGTCTTAGTAAGATGATAAATTCAAAGTTTTATGATCAAAGCTCTGTAGTTTCTAAACATAAAATACAAGGCAGTGCAATGATGATTGAGAGATAAACAAACAAACCTTACTCAGAATCCTGATTTATCATATTTGATATTCATATTTCAACATGATTTTTCTAAAAAAAAGTCATGTATATCGTTTTGATCATGTATATCGTTTAGAGACCTTAGAAATTTGTGTATCAAATAGGATACAGTAGGCTTTATAGGGTTCACCTCACTTCAGCTGTTTTTCAGCTGAAAAAATGTTCCTCAAGTTTTTTTCCCATGACTAAAATGATACAACAATAAGGTCATTAAGCGATAACTGTGACTATATCAACATGCGATATCATTGACGATAAAAGACGAGACTAAGATGTATAAAAAAAATAAATAAAAACTTTACTAAAATCTTATTTATTTATTTATTTTTGTCAAAAAATGACAGAATATTACAGACTGCTGTACACACCTCTACTATGCGAGCGTTCGTGTTTGCGGTTGCCAGATATCATAAGTTCAAATCCCCCAATCAGAGCTATGTGTATGAGTGCATATTCTATCGATTTATGCTTATTGGTGAAAGTGCAATACTTCTAAAGAAATGTAAGAATACATTTCTTAAATGACAACAATCATTGTGATTATGATTTTGAGAAAAATATTCATTTTTATCTTTTTAACCATTATACAGCATGATGAAAATGTGACAAAGTTTTCATTAAATTAAAACTAGACTAAATATGATAAAAAACTAAAAAAAGTGCATTTGACACAAGACTAAGACTTAAGTTAAAAATAGCTGACAAAATGAACACTAGATGAAAGTGACACACATAAATCTCTCAACCCTCCCGTCTCATGACCTCGAGGTCAGCAGCTCTGGTCAGGCACACCATTACTGTCCAGTTAGATGGCCAGAGGAAGATGGTGAAGTTTCCCGGTGTCCTCTAACCCAGCAGGGCTCGAATACGAGATGAGAGTGTGTGTGTGTGTGTTGAGAGTGTGTTGTAGTGACCTCTAAAACCTCTCGAGTCCATGAGCAGAACCTGTGCCCCATTAATACTTAATGCAGCACCTTGTCTTGACCTCCGTCTCCGAGCGCCTTTTATCGCTCACTGGCTGAGATGACTTCTCAGTAACCGCCTGAAATCAAGGCACTGATGTGATGGATGTGGGATATAAAGGGTAGTTAAGGCAAGACACTGCAGGCAAAACCATTGGTTATTTAAGCACTGGTCAGTTTGGAAATGGTGCTTCTGTAACTTGACCTGTTGTAGGCTAATGGAAAGAAAACATTCAAAATACGCATTTAAGTGTGTACTTCAATTCAAACGGCTGCTGAAAATTCAACATTGCATCACAGGAATAAATTACATTTTTAAATATATTCAAATAGAAACAAATAACAAAAATATTTCACAATTTTGCTGTTTTTACTGTATTTTTGATCAGATAAATGCAGCCTTGGTGAGCAGATTTTAAAAACATCAAAAAATAGTATTTTGTGCATTTTTATTTCTATTTAGGTTTAATGTTTTCAAGACTAGTGGAAAGAAAATGTCCAAAATACATATTCAAGCATTTGTTTTGTTATACTTTATCTATTTCTGTCCATCGATTTCAATTACAATAAAGGATGATGCAGCGAGTCAAAAATGTCCATTTTAGCAGCACTTACATGCACACCAATCTATATTCTGAGGGTTTTTACAGAAGTGTTTCTTCATATATCGTTTGTTTATGCTTCACGTCTTTCTGTTGAGTTTTTTGCTGACTTGTAAAATATATTGCAACTGTTATACAATGAAACAGGGCGTCTGACAGGAAATGAAATGAAAAAGTAATACACAAAACTCCAAGTTCAAAACATTCAAACCCTTCTCCCATCTGCCTGATTTATATTGTGTTTTATTCCTGTACATTTTTTTCTGATTTAGTGATAAAAAGTTGATGTTTTCTGATTTCTGGAGTGATAAAAAGAGATCCAAAATCGCCCCTGAACAAACTGTTAACTCTAATATGCCAGCGAAATGACAAAGGAATGCTTTCATTAATAACTCTTGCTGTGTCTGTCTTTGCAGGGCATTATGGGAAAGAAAACTTCCGCAGTGGTCAAGACATGCACAACTTCATCTCCTCCGGCTTTGTGACGCTCGGCAGGGGCCATCTGAAAGGTAATCACACAACATCAAAAACACTGATAATAATCAGAAATGTTTCTTGAGCAGCAAATCAGCGTATAAGAATGATTTCTGAAGGATCATGTGACATTGAAGACTGGAGTAATGATGCTGAAATTACATTTGAACATATATTCACATAGAAAACACTTTAAATTGAAATAACATTTCTCAGTTTTACTGTTTATACTATATTTTTGATCAAATAAATGCAGCCTTAGTAAGCAGAAGAGACTTCAAAACGAAAAAAACAACAACTTTTGACTAGTAGTGTATACTTACGACAAATATCTAAACAAATGGTGTTTATTTTAAAGTAATATATAACACAAACACACCTTTCAGCTTTTATAGGTTTCAAAGCATTTTCAAAATGGTTTTTATTGTTTAAAATGGAGACAAAAAGTTTTGGATGCTTTTTGGTTGTCACACTTTATGAAACATGTTTATTGTTAATGTGATGAACTACGATTTAGTAGCAAAAATAAGTTAAAGAGTGGCACTGAAAAGTGAAATTGGATCTGAGAAAAGCTTGAGCATCATTTCAGCTTAGATGCCACTTGGTTTGTATTGTGTATTGTGAAATTCAGATATATTTAAATGAGACTTAAATGTCCAAAAGTGCCCAAATATTTTTAGGGCCGCTTTATCACTACATCCTGTTGATTACAGGGGTATTTTAAAATATTATTTATATACTATTTTTTTTAATTATCTTTTATTTTTATATTTTCCATTTTTTTCTTTTAGCTTTATTTTAGGTTTTAAAAATATTTTATTATTTTTAATATTTCTATTTAGCTTTAACTTTTTTTTTCAGTTTTAGTTTGTCATTTTTGTCAGTTAGTTTCCAAAGAACATGTCTAATTTTTAATTCCAAGTGTTTGTTTGTTTATTTTTTTAAACAAAAGTTTACAAATGGTTACTTGAAATAAAGCTAAAATAAAATATAAATATTTAAAAAAAAAAATGTGGTTTTAGTAGTTTTATTTTTCAAAAACTATACTGTTTGGTGATATTTAAGCACAATTTTCGATGCTCAGTACATGTTGAAAGTGTTATATTATTATTAAAGGTCCTTGCACACTGAGTCCGTAATTTTCATATACGTTTTTCGTATGTGTCATCCAAACCTTGCACACAGTAAGCTGCGTCAAAACATCTCTCTAAATGCTTACTACGGATGTGGAAAACGCAGAAAATCGAACCCGATCCAAATTTTTTTTGTGACGCCGTAAAGTTGCGGAGACGGTGTGTAAACGTGATTGACACTATGTGAGGTTGTATTTATTTTTTAACGTGAAAATATCGGATGAAAATTTCGGACTCAGTATGCAAAGACCTTAAACTGCCTCTATTATGGGTAATGAAAGGTTCATATTTTGGTTTTGGGAATCAACAACAGGTTGACATGCATACAAGGTCAAAAAACACTTTAATTGTCTTATAATATGCATATATTTTTACCTTACTTGCTCAACGACTCCCAAACGATTAATTTAACGATTCAGTTTTCCAAACCCCTCCTTTGCGTGACGCTAATCTGCGGTGATTGGTCGATTGGTCTCATTTTCATTTCATCA
>JAFVLL020000299.1:0-43749 GCA_021397915.2 Tor tambroides
GTTTTTTAACAGTCTTATTGAAGAAATATAAAAGTCAAAGTCAGAACAAAACAAATTTAACATAGGAGATGAATTAAGAAATTTTTGTTTATGTACGTGAAATTTTGCTAATAAAATAAAAAGGTTAAATGTTAACACAGCTTGCCATATTTCGTTTTCAGTGGATGACGTCACAGGGCGCTGTTCGTGTGATGCGCATCAATAAAGTTCTGCGATTCAAAGTGTCATTTTACTTCCTGTTTTCATTTTTTTTTTCATGTGACATCTGAGAAAATTCATCTCGACAGCAGGAAAAAAAAAAACTTCAGTGCTGCCACGTCAGGATTACAGCGCTAGATAAACACCTGGCCGAAATCCCAAAGACACACACCCCACATATCAGCCCAGCGTGAGGTTTCTTCAGACATGGAGAGCAAATATAACTTGAAGAGTCCAGGTATGTCATCACATCTTTCCTGCATCAAAATCAGTCGCGCCTTTAATTTCATGAGTTATGTGCTCTATAAGAGACTATACACACATTCAGCTCTTTAAATGCTAGAGATTAGCCTCAGTCAGAGCTCATTCATGTACTGTATGTGTCAATACTCCTCTCACACTGTGCTGGAATGCGTCTAACTGTTTGCTATTGTTAGCCCTGAACCTGTGATCAAACTAAATCCCATGCCGTGTGTGTAAATACCATGGTACGTGAATATAATAATCGTCAAATACCATGGTATTCATCACTGTGCCATGGTGCTACCACTACAACGTGTTTGAGGAGAAGCAAACAAAAATATTCATTTGTGCTGTACTTTACTGCCAGTCAAATGCTATTTGTTATAAATTGAGGATTTTAAAACTGGCAAGTTCAACCCAACACAGTACAAAAAATTGTTTATCCTAAGTGAACACAAATATCATTGAACTCAAACTTTGGAATTTAATAACATTATCATAAACTCCATATGCCCAACAATATGCTACTATTTTGTGACATTATGATGTGCTACCCACATTTTTAGCACATTTTTATATTGGTACTTTTTTGTGCTACACATTTTCTAGTTTCAAAAATTAGTCAGTAGGACACCGCAGTATGTGTTTGCTATTTTAGTTTTTTAGACTAGTGCTTTTTGCTATTTTTTCCCCTCTTCTATTGATTAGGCCTATTTTGTTTTGTTTTGTTTTTTTTGTTTTGTTTGTTTTAGTGCATAGTTGTCTTGCAATAATTTTAGTCTGAGTCATTTTCTGTAGGCTTTGTTTGGCAAATTATTTGGGCTTTTGCATGGTTTGAATCTCTAGTGGTTGCTAGGGTATTGTGAGTGGTTGCTAGGTGGTTACTTACGATCCCATGTCAAAAATGTCCACCTTTAATTCTCTCTGATATTATGTGGGATTTTTGTCCTTTTGTTTTATCATCTAAGTCTGATCACTTAGTAAAGCGAAAGCACGCATGATTTGAGAAATGATTCATGTGTGCAGTGCATGCACAAAACTGAATGCATGTATTTTAGTTTGAAACACTGAAGTGATGCTTGTCTTTGCAAACACTACAAATGAATTATTATTCAGTTTGCTCTGCACATAATTTTGCGAGAGGCTAATATACAAACCAGCCTCGTAGAGCTCTACTGTAAAACACAGACATTTTAAACTAGAGTCACCAGCACCAGGCCTTGCTTTTGGTCCATTCAGAGGCCAGAGAGTCAGTCAGTATATTGAATATTTGTTGCAGATATTGACATAAGAGCACAGTTCAAGGACAGATCAGTGTTTCGTCTGTTTTTAATGTTTCTTAGCTGTGAAGAGGCTGATGAAAGAGGCAGCAGAGCTCCGGGACCCGACAGAACATTATCACGCTCAGCCACTGGAGGTGAGGCACTGCTAATATCATTAAATATTGTTATTATTGTCTTATTAATGATACATTGTAAGTCTATTTTAGTGCTAGTTTTCATGTTGTTTTTACCCTCATCACCGAGTGAGTGACTTGAGCAAGTGTCTGATGCGATTGTCCTGTGTTCATCAGGATAACCTGTTTGAGTGGCACTTCTCCGTTCGAGGACCTCCAGACTCTGATTTTGATGGCGGAGTGTATCACGGTCGGATTGTGCTGCCCCCTGAATACCCCATGAAGCCCCCCAGCATCATTCTGCTCACTGTGAGACAGCTTCTGTACTGCTTAAACCAGCTCAGCTTCTAATGCCTCCACTCCATAGTGATAATCAGACAGTACTTTGAGGAGTGTGTTTTTGTGCTGGTAACTTTGTTGGTTTGGGCCTGTTGGTGACCGCTGACTCCTGAAGCATCACATTCTGAGCGGTGGTCAGTTCACTGCAGTGATAGAAACATTTTTATTAAGTTGCGATATTTGCCTCTTTAACTGATTTCCAGGGGCATTTTTACAGTTAAAAATATAAGCATCATCTTTCTGTTAATTTCTTACATTAAACTTCAATTAGAATAATAAGACTCTTTAGGGCATTGGGCTCAAACTCAATTCCTGGAGGGCCACAGCTCTGCAGAGTTTAGCTCCAACCCTAATCAAACACACCTGATCCAGCTAATCAAGCTCTTCAGGATCACTAGAAACTTCCAAGCAGGTGTGATTTGGAGCTGGATAGAGCTAAACTCTGCAGAGCTGTGGAATTGAGTTTGAGACCAATGCTTTAGGGCCATTACCAATCAATCAGTTCAACAAAATCCATTTTTTGCACTGCAGGAGTGGCACAGAAGCTGCATCTAAAGCAGCATTCAGATGTATTACAGTTTTTAAAATTGCTTAGACACTAAAAGTGATACTTGAGGCCCACTTAGTGTCACCATTCACTTCAATGTACATAATCTTTAGACCAAGTCTGCAAAACTACAAGCACATTGCATGCTTTAAACCCAGTTTAATATTGTAAAACAGACTTTTTGCAAAACTCTAAACACAGTTCTCTACATTACACACATCATTCGAAACTAACAGCTCTTTTGTTTAATTTGGGAAACACTGTCATTTAAATGCCACACACATTTTTTGCGACCTACACACAGTGATCATGTGTGAAAACACTTAGACATAATTTGTTCACTTAGTAAACAAAACTCTTTTTTTTATTTTTTTTTTAGAAAGAATTTATTTTTACCCCCTTATATTTCTGTTTACATTGTATCTATATTGTACAATGCACTTTATAAATAAAGCCGACTTTCTGACTTGGCTTATATGCATATTCAGTGTGTATGTGTATATATACACACTGAATATGCATATAAGCCAAGTGTGCCCCCCACACACACACACACACACTCACTCACTCACTCACACACACACACACACACACACACACACACTGAATTATATATCTGCTGTATGTATCTACACTGAACATGCATACAAGCCCAGTCAGAAAGTCAACTTTATTTCTAAAGTGCTTTATACAATATTGATTGTTTCACAGCAGCTTCACAATAGTATCAAATTCACATTCTGCTGTAAAGCAGCTCTAACAAGTCAATAGTGTCATTCTACAGCTCAAGTCAGTTCAGTATTGATTCAGTTCAGTTTCATAACTGTGTAAATTCATCATACTGTATATACAGTGTATATGCACATGTACAGTATGTGAGAGTGATGTGACAAACTCTTGTTCTTCACTGCACTCTGAACAAGCAAAAGACACACAAGAGTAGTGTCTTACATTTTTCACATCTGTGTGTAGTTGGGTGTGTATGTAGCTAATTATTTTATGTTTGTGTGTAGAGTTATGCAAAAACACCATTTTTAGAAGAGTTAAAACAGTTTTCAAAGAAGTGTTTGCTTTTGCGAGATGTGTGTGATGTTTTGTATGCTGTGTGTGTGTTTTGTGGTTTTGCGTGTAGAGTTTTGAGAAATGGAGCCATAGTTTCAAAAACTGTGTGTAAGCATTTTGAAAAAACTGTAACACAGCAGAATTGCATAGATAATGCAGAAGAATGAGATTGTTTTAAAAATAATATTTTGAATATTGAAATATGAAATGTTGTTGATTTTTAAAATTATATAATACTTTAAATGCTTAAATATGAAACTAAAACCGGTATTGCTGGTAACATTGGGGGTGGGCGAAGCTGTGGACTCTTTCACTTTCCCTTTTGAATTTGCGATGTTGGTGTGACATTTACAAGAGATAATTGTCTATATCTTTACCCCTGACTCCTGCTGCACTGTGAGCGGCTCTGCAGCTCGTACTGTATAGAGCACATGCTTTCAGTTTACAATTATAGTGTCCAACCGAACTAAACTGTTTTTAGTTCTGTAAAAAAGCAAGCGAGCGTGTGGCCGGTACTGTGGTGGGCAAGTAATGTAATCGACGTGTGGCCGAACACTGGGTAATACACCAGGGTAATACTAGTAATGAGCTACTAGTAAAACACTAGTAAATAGAGCGCACGCCGTTCTATTGTTTCATTCTCTCACATGCATTGTGACCAGTGTGGTTTGATAAGTGTGAGTTGATTTGTTATAAGTTGGTTCTTTTAAACAAAGCTTAAATGAAACTTAAAGGGATAGTTCATCCAAAAATAGCATTTCCCCCCCCAACTATGGAAATCAATGGCTTCCGTCAACTGTTAGATAACCAACTTTCTTCAGAATCTCTTCCTTTGTGTTTAACAGAAGAAAGAAACTCATAAAGGTTTGGAATGGCATGAGAGTGAGTAAAAGATGACAGAATTTCATTTTTGGCAGAACTGTCAAGTCAAGTCACCTTTATTTATATAGCACTTTTAACAATACAGATTGTGTCAAAGCACTTAACAGTATCAAATTGGAGGATAGAGTGTCAGTAATGTATAATAATAAGATTAAACACTCAATTTTCAGTTAAAGGCATTTCATTATTGAATTCAGAGATGTCATTTTCTAGCTCAGTTTAGTTTAAATAGTATCTGTGCAATCAAATTGACCATAATCGCTAGAAATTAAGTGTCCCTGTAACCTTCCATTTCCATTGCGGTGAATGAACTGCGAGAAATAGCCACTGTGTTATTTTTATTTTTATCTTATTTTATTTATTTATTTATTTTATGTAACACAATTTAAAATGTCTTTTCCCTAAGGAAACAAACCATAAATCATCATTGCCCACCCTGCACAACTTTTTTTTTTTTTTCAATTAAACGCTCTCTAGAATGAAAATATCCCTGCAATCGTGGTTCATATGAACTAAAATCTGCTGGCTATTTAAAGTCCTTTGATATGCACCTCCCCAATTTCTATGTAAGTTATCCAGTTTTATGTAGTCTTCAGGGCTTGTGACTTAAATTAGTGATTGGTTGTTCACACAACAGAGTGTATCTTTGTAACACATTTAGTGATAAATGTTCTTAAAAAGCAAAAATTGTTTTGTTTTGTATATAGTTAAAAAAATCGACTCTCTTGAAATCCTAATGGAATCTTTTACAATCCCTCATTTCTCTTTTTAGCTTTCTGTCTATCTTCCTTTTTTGACTATTTCACTTTATTTGAAATTTAAATGAGTTGGTGGTCATTTGTTTAAATTTGGTTTATGTTGCTCTTTACATAAAAGTAATATTGCATTAGTGCTGTCCTCAAAAAGGGCTTTTTTTCCGTTGTTGCTTTTTCTGCTAGATGCCATTTGTCTATACACACATTTGTCTATACAAAAAAGTCACAATAATCCACAAGAAATCCTTATAATTCTGAAGTAAAACTTTAAGTGTTGCACATTGTATTGGTGCAAAGATGAATGTATATTCTGTACAATTCCAGCTGCTTTACACTCAAGTAAAAGCACCACAATTAAATTGAACAGACGTGTCCCATCGGGTAATCAAAAGAGCTACACAGGCCTGGGGTCTTTACGCCCATTTTCACACTTAGGCCACGTGAAAGAAATGTGTATGTCAGGTATAGGTATTGGGACAGACCTGTCTTTTTGCACATTTGAGAAACAGGGAACAAATTACAATTAGCCTACATTTTCAAGTCAAAGAGTTTTGTAGTGTACAAATGTAAACACTCCCAAGATAAAACCATTTGTGACCCTGGACCACAAAACCAGTCTTAAGTCGCTAGGGTATATTTGTAGCAATAGCCAAAAATACACTGCATGGGTCAAAATTATAGATTTTTCTTTTATGCCAAAAATCATTAGGATATTAAGTAAAGATCATGTTCCATGAAGATATTTTGTAAATTTCCTACCGTAAATATATCAAAACTTCATTTTTGATTAGTAACATGCATTGCTAAGAACTTCATTTGGACAACTTTAAAGGGGATTTTCTCAATATTTTGATTTTTTTGCACCCTCAGATTCCAGATTTTTAAATAGCTGTATCTCAGCCAAATATTGTCCGATCCTAACAAACCATATATCAATGGAAATCATATTTATTCAGCTTTCAGATGATGCATAAATCTCAATTTTGAAAAATTGACACTTAAGACTGGTTTTGTGGTCCAAGGTCACATATTGTCTGGTGGACTTGCCCCTAACTTTTTGTACAAGAGTCTTACATCATTTTGATTTTTTTCAGGCTAGTTTTAGTTTGCTTCAATGGTGTATAAGTAGGATTTATTTGGTTTAAACTGCATCACTCAAAATATTATGTAAATTTCCTTTAAAGTTGTCATGAACTGACTTTTTTTTTAAAATTTTGTTCTGAGGTCCACTTATAATGTTATCAAGATTTTTACATCAAAAAACATCATAATTAAGAAGTAATAGGGAATTTTCTGTCCTGGTTTAACCCCCCTCATCAGAACGCTCTGTTTGAATAGGCGTGGAGGAATGTAGACTCTGAAGTAAATGCCCACTGCTGTGATTGGATAATAGTTGTGTGTTTGACAGCGTACATTCCTCATAGATGAATGCTGCAGTGATTTAGGTTATAACGCATAAATATTCATATCAAATGATCTGTTTAACAGACAAAGCAATAGTGACCACGTAATAAAAACAGTTACTCACACTTGTTGGGACATTACTGTTGGATCCAATATAGTCAGCACAGCATCGTCTTTCAGTTTTACTCTTTTTGAAAATCCCGCGTCGAATTGTTCCTTGTTTGTAAATGAATCCGTGGTAAAATGAAGTGAACAAAGGACCGACTTCTTTCTGACGCGGTCTGGATCTTCATTAAATACAAAGTTCAGAAGGACGGCAACGCAAAGACTGTTTTTCCACAGCTTAAAACTGCACAGCGTCTTGTTGTCTTCAGAGCATCTTTATGGTTTGGTTTCTGCGTAGACCTGTGCATTCTCCTCTCTCCTAAACACTGCATGCGTGAATCAGTGGGCGGGGCTAAACAGGCAGCGATGTAGAAGCAGGTGTTGATCATCTTCTGCGGAGGCGGTGCTTACCCACACTGTAACATCATTGAGAAGAGCATTCCACAAGCTCTCGTTTTGGCAGACTGCCTTCAATATAAGCTGTTTTAGACTAACGACAAAGTTTTGAGTTCTGAAACTTGCAGGATGTTTTAGTGCAATGACCTCTTACCTGTCAAAACAGGGAATTTTAATTTCTCAGTTCATGACCCCTTTTAAGGTTAAACTTCAATACCATCACATTATAATTGCCTTCAATATAATGTGCTGTAAATTTGCTTTTAGCAGTACATGATTGCAGCTTCTGCGACTCAGAGCATTAATTATTCAGCAACTTTGACTTATATCAAACACACTAACAGTCAAAAAAAGAAATTTTCAATCCAACTTGATTCGAAATTATGAAAGCTAAACTCTCCTTTGCAATTCTGTTTGCACTGTAAAGCATATTTGTTGATTCGGTTCAGTTTGTGGTTCTTTTGCAAACTTTTGTTTTCATTTTAGTTCATTGAAATAAACGAAGTGAAAATTTTTGTCAATGATAATAACCTAGGTTTAGGCAAACCACTGACTTGATATTGACAGTATGTAGTGTTGCACATCCTTATATTAGGTGGAAGAGGTTCTGAGTGATGGTTTTTCTGTCATGGCTTATAAGTGTCATTGTCATCTGCTGACTTCCTCTTCCCCTAATCATTTTCTGTTGTCCTTCTGTTTCTCTTTTAATTAATACAAAACTTTCTCTCATCCCCAGCCCAATGGACGCTTTGAAGTTGGGAAGAAGATCTGCCTGAGCATTTCCGGTCACCATCCAGAGACATGGCAGCCATCATGGAGTAGTGGGTATCTCCATGCAATTGAATGAATATAGTCTTCATTTCCTGAATGCCAAATGTAATGTGATCCAAACATGTTCTCAACATCAGATGAAACCGCTTGCTGCTGTGGGACACACATATACACAGTTATATACAGAGTCTTACAGTGCATCTGGTCCAGTGTTGATTCTGTATCTTCCTCTGTTATTCAGCATTAAGCTGTATGTTTCTCTCTGTGTTTTGGTGTCAGTTCGGACAGCCTTGATAGCAATCATTGGATTCATGCCAACTAAAGGTGAAGGAGCGATAGGATCTCTGGATTACACTCCTGAGGAGAGAAGAGCTCTCGCTAAAAAGTAAGATGTTCATCCTGTGCCTCTTTACATGCCTCTTTTTTTTTTTTATTCATCTGTTACATTCATCTAATAAAACCTGGTCAGTACTGGTATAGACAGGGTCACACACTCACAAAGACAAAACACTACTGGTATAACAGCACACACTACACTAAAATAATGCAATAATCATGAACTAAATAACAGAAAATCTCACAAAAACATCAGTGTACATTACTGATAACAAAAATGAGATGAAACAAAATTATTTATTAAAAAAAGATGCCACAAAGGGACTTCTGGAAATGTCCTTTTACTGTTTTCACCATTAATTATAATTCTTGGTTTTTACTATGTAAAATAATGTTAACATTAATTCATAATAAAGTTAAATAAAATCATGTTAAACCATTCAGTTTTTCACCATATGTGGTAAGGGAACTTACAGTTAACCAATTAACAGGTTTTTATTGCATAATTTTTTTCTGTAAATAAACAGCAATTTATTACAATCTGTTGTTATAGGTGGATATAAATAAGTGATGTAAATATCATCCTCATTTAGTGAAAAACGTAGATAACATTGACTGTTTTACTGAAGGTTTTTACTATTTTAGTGACATTGAACATTTTTATTTAATTATTTGTAATTTATTTAACAACAGCTCTTCAATTGATATTTAAGGTCTTTGCACACTGAGTCCGAAATTCTCGTCCAAAATTTTCACACGTTAAAAAATAAATACGACCTCACATTGTGTCAATCACGTTTACACACTGCCTCCGAAACATTCGTCTGTCATAAAAAAATTCGGATCAGGTTTGATTTTCTGCGTTTTCGTGTCCGTAGCAAGCATTTTGATAGGAAAGGATGACGAATACGAAAAAAATGAAAAACGCATATGAAAATTTCAGACTCAGTGTGCAATGACCTTTACAGTAACAATGACCTTTACTGTAACAACTTTACAGTAAGAGGAACAATTTCAGACTCGGTGTACAATGACCTTTTAGGCAACACTTTCTAGGCAAATTATAGCCTGTCATGGTGTAAGTATATAATGTAGCATGGTGTTGTCATCAGTGTGTGTGTGTGTGTGTGTGCGCTGTCCATCTGTCCAGGGTGTTTTCCTGCATGCTGTCCGAGACACTGAGATAGGATACATAGGGCAAACGGTTTGGAGAATGGATGGATGGATGGATGAATGTACCAGTACATGATTTTTTTGGGGTGTTTTGAGTTTAGATGCCACATTATAGTGAAACAACCACAAACTGCCCTAGAGACTTAAAAGTCATTATCAAATCCAGCTGAAGCCTCACTTTAGCATGTGTGGACATGCTGTGTCCTTTCAAAAGACAAGAATACATCTGATGACAGAAGGAGATGAGTGACAGATTGTTGTTCTGAGCGCCGTATCTGCAATCAACACGTGCTGATTAAACGTCCACCCCCATCACACATACCAGCACATGACAAACACTCAGTGACAGAGACTCATGTTTATACAGCACTGCCATCAAACCAGCAGCTGGCCACCGTCTTTACGTTCTCATGTACATTACTGGTCAAAAACATTTTTTAATGCATTTGAAAGGAGTCTTATGCTTACAAAGACAGCGTTTATTTCCAAAAATACAACCGTTTTCTATGTGATTACATTTTAAAATGTAATTTATTCCTGTGATGCACAGCTGAATTTTCAGCATCATTACTCCAGTCTTCAGTGTGACATGATCCTTCACAAATCAGTGTTATATGCTGATTTGCTGCTGGAAATGAGAGGTGACTGGGGAGCACAGCTCTGCCAGCGCAGCACAGAGATCGATTATAAATGTGATTTATGTTAAGAATTTTAAGTGTCTTTTCTGCTAGCTAACCTGTTGTGTTGGACTGTTCAAGGCATATCCAAATATTTCCCAAAAAAAGTGAGAAATTTCATTACTATCACAAATAATGTTGAAAATCCACAGAATCACATTAAAGTAAAATCTGCTTGTGAGCTAATTGTTGTTCCTACTTCGGACACAATGTGACAATTACAGTAAACCTTACATGTGGCCAGTCCGTTGCAGGAAGATCTAGTCCTGACATGTACATGAGGCTGGTCTGTGTGTGTAGAGCAGACATACAGTGAACAGTTATAGTTGAATGCTGTATTGATCAATCAGCATCCAGGAGTGCAATTCATATTTTTAATATCCTTATTTCTCATTAGTTTGTGACAGGCAGTTTGCTGAGGTTTCTTTCATTTCTAGTGATGTTTAGGTTTTATTTTTGTGTGTGTGTGTGTGTGTGTGTGTGTGTTTGTTTGGTAGGTCTCTGGATTTCTGCTGTGACGCATGCGGCAGCTGTATGCGCTCCGCTCTGCTAGCGCTCTCTCCTGACAGTGACCCGCGACCTGTTGACCCTCAGGCACACAGACTGGCACAACAAATCAACTTCAAGGTCAGACTCATTTATGATCAAAACATCAAAATATTATATGTTTATAAAGATCATTAAGGCAAGCCATTGCAGGTAAATAGGGTAACACTGAAAAAATAACAGATATCACCATATTTCCTTTGTTACTTTACATTAACCCTTGTGTGTACATTTAAAATATCATAAATTTATACAATTATATATATATATATATATATATATATATATTTTTTTTTTTTGCTTATCGACTTATTTTTTCCAGCATCAGTCCTGATCATGATTACCAAAAATTCATTTATTTTCAGGATTTTAACCCTTTAAATGCTTGTTTGTATAATAATAATAACATAATATACATGTTTTTTTTTATTCTTCTTTTAAAAAACAAAAAACAAAAACATTTATATACACACACACACACACACACACACACACACTTCTCAGTACACACATATAAACCACACACAGATATCTATACCAATGCACCCATACAATTATGATTATGTTATTTAAATTCACTTGGCCTTTTTTTCAGCAGAGGAAGAGAACAGGAAAAAAGTGAGCATTTGCTCCATAGGCCAAACCTCAGAAAATGGTGATCGGGTGAAATGAAAGCATACTAACTAGGAATGCATATGCTGAGTTTTAATGGGTTTCAGTGGGGGATGTTTTTCATTTTTGTCCTTTAGGTCCTGGGTGTAACTGTTTTTTAGTGCCTAGTATAAAATAGATTTATTAGGTGAAATATTACTATTTCAATAAAAATGTTTTGCAAAAAAAAAATTTATTAAAAAGACAAAAAATGTCCCTGAGAATGCACTAAGGTTATGAAATGGTTCTTGTTCAGAAAAAGTATGTTTGATTGATCTAATTAAGTGCATGCTCATTGGCATACATTTCCAGAATGGAAATCTGAACATTGGAAAAAATCAGGTTCAAAATTCCAGGGAAAAAACAATCACCATGTTTTTAGGAATAAAATGTTGTATAAGAACAGGGGGGTATTCCAGAAAGCAGGTTATGTGACATACCCAGGTATGTTTAAGAGTAATTAAGCAGATAAACTCAGCTTTCGGTTCCAAAAACAGAGGTAACTTTCAGTGTATGTCAGTAACCATAGCAACTTATTCTCTGAACATAACCTGCTCCGGAGCAGGTTCTGTTTCAGGGTTAGTTCACTTCAGAGCCTACTGACCAGACTCCAGTGGGCGTGACAGATTGCACACAATATTATATATTATTACAATATAGTTATGTATAGTTATATATATGATATGTTAATTATGAAGCACTAACATAAGTAATATATATAAGGTAATATATTATTCTAATATGTGACCCTGGAGCACAAAAGCAGTCTTAAGTCGCTGGGGTATATTTGTAGCAATAGCCAAAAATACATAGTATGGGTCAAAATTATCCATTTTTCTTTTATGCCAAAAATCATTAGGATATTAAGTAAAGATCATGTTCCATGAAGATATTTTGTAAATTTCCTACTGTAAATATATCAAAACTTCATTTTTGATTAGTAATATGCATTGCTAAGAACTTCATTTGAACAACTTTAAAGGCGATTTTCTCAATATTTAGATTTTTTTGCGCCCTCAGATTCCAGATTTTCAAATAGTTGCATCTCAGCCAAATATTGTCCTGTCCTAACAAACCATACACCAATGGAAAGATTATTTATTCAGCTTGCAGATGATGTATAAATCTCAATTTCGAAAAATTGACACTTATGACTGGTTTTGTGGACCAGGTTCACATATGGTTAATATATTTATTTTATTGACATTTATAATAGTTATCTGTAAAAATTATAAAACACAGGTAATTTTTTATTTATTATATATTTCATTTTATATTATCATCTCACACATCATGGGTCAGCATTTTCTATAATGTATTTCTATAATAAAAATACGTATCTGATAAGACTTATTATATAATTAGCATCAAACAAACAATATGATTCTTATTCTCAAGGATTAAAGATTAAACGGAAAAAAAAGAAAAATGATTGCACAACCACCAGTTAGGTGGTGATATGAACCAAGTATACAGATGGCCTTTGAACAGAAGAAGAAGAAAGAAGCAGCATGGTGGCTTTTTCTTAGTGTTCGTTTCCATAGCGACTCGTCGATTCGTCGCTCTGTTGAGAATGTCTTGAGTCTTAACCAGGAACATACTCTGAGTTGAATGAACTTACTCCCGGATGTGTTTTTGGAGCCAGCATACCTCGAGTAAGCAAGGTTTGGGTTAATCAACCGAGAGTTCAGGGTTCAGCAAGTTAACCTTGCTTTCTGGAATACACTCCAGGTGAATGATATATGAACAAACCCCTCTGTAAAAGCTCCAGAATGTAGATAGAAATAAAACGGCAAAGTTTGGTGTATGTAAGTGCTGCTGAAGCAGAGATTTCTAGTTTAATGCAGGAGAAAAATAGCCTTTAAATGTATGTTTAATTTGAATCTACAGATAAAGTGCAGTTAAATAAACAACTACATCTCAAACCAGACCAGACCAGAGCATGAAAAGCTGTAGTGTCTTGCCTTAAGCCCATTAAAATTTTTGCATTGTGACAATTTTTTGTCACGGTTAAGCAAATTTACCGCCCAATTCTCATGACTTTATTGTGAAAAATCTGGGTCATCAGGCTGAATCCAGCTCATCGGCTGCAGACAGTGGCAGTTCAGTGGAGGCGGCTTCCAGTAACAGTGAGAGCTCATCTACAGCGGAGAGAGACACCGAGGACACGGCATCCGCTGAGCAGGTGGGACAAACACTCACGCACTCTCTCAGCGTTCATTCTGCTGTCGGGGAGGATTGGGAAATACTTGACGAAGATGAAACTGGTAGATTTTCATTGACTCCAGAGCTGTAGTGTGAACTCTGTAATCAGCTTCAGTCTCTTTCTTCTGGTCCAGGCCGAATCATCATCTGTGGCTCCTCAGACATCAAGCGAGGGTCCGTCCGTTCCAGTGGCTCCGAGTCCACGTCAGCGGCGCTCGCAGAACCAGGGCCAGTCCCCCAGATACCCGGCGTTCACGGCGTCCCCCGCCGCCCAGCTCCCCCCGCAGGACACCAGTCACACGGGCTCGGCCGTCCTCATCGTTCTCCTCACACTCGCGCTAGCTGCGCTCATTTTCCGCAGGATCTATTTGGCCCACGAGTATAAGTTTGATTACGAGCTATGAACTCTTCCTACAGCTCACCCTCGGTCTCTTGTTTGTCCTTCCTGGACAGAGCTTTGTGTCTTCAGAAGGGGAGAAGATTTCTGGATGTATTCGCAGAACAAAACCTTAAGGCGCAAATCTCAGTACGCTTGTCAAGAACACGTCATGGTCTGATTTCACCCCAAAAAATGGAAAATGCTAAATTATATTTCACAAGAAGACAGTAAAGTCTGTTTTTGGACCATTCAGATTTTTTGTTTGTTTGTTTGCATTGTAATGACATTTATTCCACTCAAAACGTAAATTCTTATTACTGTAATGTGTTCTTAATACTGTAGTTATATATGTACTATTTTAACTGTGAAGTATTTATGCATCATGGTAGTAATTGTACTGCCTTTTAATTTAAGAAAATTTTATTTTGTAAAAAAAAAAAAAAGCAGCTCATCTGGACACATTACTATAATGAGATTGTTTTGCATGTAATAAGAATTTGGGCATAATGTTCTTGCTTGCTTTATGCAAAATACAATTCATAAAATTAAATTTCATTTTAGGGTGAAATATGACCAAGACATGTGGTTTGTTTTCAGATCCTGCGATTTATTGTTTATATATATATATGGTTCCCCAAATAATGCATTTCAGAAAATCTGTTGTTACAAATTGTACAAAATTTGGTCTTAGACTGAAACAAACTAAAAAACTGAAGCCTGTAGAAATTGAATTGCTTCTGATGTGTTTGTGTCTATCCCAGAATTAAACATTTACATGCGTTTAAAATGCTGTTATGATGTAGGCATGGTTGTAATACTATTAAACAGTTAAAAACATAGAGCAATGATGAATGTGAATGAATCATCTGCTAATTTTCAGAAAACGTTCAACCAGTAAGTCTCCAAGTTTTTCTTATATATATCTCAAATATCTTGAAACTCTGGAATTTAAATATAGCAACATCATATACATCAATCAGTACTGTAGACAAAATTAATGTCCCTATGTAGATAGACAACTAAAACATCATCTGTTTTACTTCTTTAAGCAACAACCTGTAGTTTCTCTATAGCCTAATGTTCAAAAAGACATATAATGCAATAAACTTGATTCAACCATAACTGTTTGCTCACTCCACTTGAAGAGGAAGTACTTTGTAGCATTAAACAAGTTATACAACTTGTCCCTGCAGCATTTATGGATATGAATGGTGCCCTAAATTGTGTGGCATGGAGTGCTGTTACATGTCTACACTGTAAAAACAATTCTGTAGTTTTTACAAAATAATTTTGGCAGCTGTGGTTGCCAGAATAATTTTGTAAAAAATACAGAAAAACTGTAAACACATTTATAGAACAAAAATGTAAAATTTACAGTATAAAACTGTAATTTACAACAAGAAAATTTTAATGTAAACCACTGAAATCAACAACACGCACTGCTATTAAAATCTGTTTTGTACCTTTAACATACTGACAACCACCATAATAATGCAGGTGGTAAAAGAGAAAGCCACATGAAGAATCAAAGCTCATCAAGCAGAAGTATATACTAATATACAGAAGGTGAACGGAGTCATTCATGCAAACACTAAACACCATCACGGTAACACACGATACTTAAATAATGCAATAAACTTTCATTAAACAACAGATGTAGTAACATAAAGCCCAAATGAACATAACTGATAACAAAAACTATTAAAAAACATGATTATTTAAACAAAATACTTTCAAATGTGGAGTTTCATGCAGGGAATTCTGGGAATATCAGTTTACAGTTTCTGACTGTAAATTATACATTGATTTGTTATTTTTACTTCTAAAAACTGTTCAATTAACAGCATTTTACTGTAAAATTACATGAAATGTGTGGTTAGATCTTTTACAGTTTTTCCCTGTATATAGTACGGGAACATACTGTTAATCTATTAACAGTTGTTTTCAGTAGCGTTTTTACCAAATTTTACAGTTAAAATTACACTTATTTTTTACAGTGTAACTCATCAGACTGTTACCTGAACAGGGGAAAAATAAATCCTATAGACTTACACTAAAGGGTGGAAAAGCTATATGGGAGCATGGTAACATAGAGAAAGACTATGGCACAAGAACTGAATGTAGTATTTTTATGTTTGTGCGTTTACGCCGGATAAATTAGCTGGCTTTAAGATTGTGTAAAATTGTGCTACATCATTTACATATAATATCAACATATAAGCCATTTAATGTGGGGCATTGTGATCTGTGATTGCGATATCTGCAAAAAATGATTTTCATACTTATTATTTTTGTCTTGTTTTCAAGTATAAATATCTAAAAAATTATTGAATCAAGATGCAATTATTTTACAAGTAAATGACTTGATATTTTTTTTTCTGAAAAAAAAAAAAGTCAAAATATTGTTAGTTTTTGCTTAAAACAAGCAAAAATATCTGCCAATGGGGCAAGAAAAATAATCTTGTTTAGCCTTTGAAAGATCATTAAGATAATTTTCTTACCCCACTGGCAGAAATTTTTGCTTGTTTTAAGCAAAAACTAACAATTTTTTTTTTTTTTTAGAAAACAACAATTAAAATCTTAAGTCATTTTACTTGTCAAGTAAATGCATCTTGATTCAAGAATGTTTAGATATTTACAGTATATCCTCCTGAGACCCAGCTATGGAGTTTTTGCCTCTGTAGTGGACATTATATTTGAGTGAATTTCTCTGAGACCTCACATGTCACAGTTGTAAGTCTGGATGTCCTGTACAGAGCACATTCAGGGCTTTATAGAGATACCAAATGATTGGAAGTTTCACCATGACCACACCCTCTCCTAGGTCTTTAAAGATGGCTAAATTTAATTTAGTGAAAAATTTTACATCCTTATGGAAATATGATTATATTTTGTAATTGTCATTTAAATCTGAATAATTTTCAAATTGTTTGTCATAAAGCAACATCTCAGGAAAATGTTATGGGTTTTCAAATTCAAATATGACTTCCTGTTATGAAACAGGACATCATTTCATTCATGTCCACTGTAGAGGACACCAGGACTAAAAGCATGTTTATTATGCATTTTGGGAGACATAACAATTGAATAGGAATATAAATCATATATCTATTTTGTTATGAAATATTAGATATTATTTTGAAAATCTGGACAATAATTACTCACATTATGACAATTCTTTTTTCAACATGCTGTCCACACATTAATATGCAAATTAGATACAGTGTACAGATACACTGTGTTTAATGGGAAAACCAGTTTATGGAAATTTTTACACACATATTGCATAAAACAAAATGGTATATCAAATCATTTTGTTATATATTTTATAACATAGTTGAGAATCATCCTTAAAGTTTAGTATAAAAAAATCCCGAAACCTAAAAATTGATTGGTGATTTAAAAAAAAAAATCCCATTGTTTTTGCCTTTTTGATGTCTATTCATGCCATTTTATTTTTAGAAAAACTGAGTCCTAGTGTCCTCTACAGAGGACATAGAATAAAATATGAATAAAATATAATTTTTCAAAAATGTTATTTTTCAATTTTTTTCTTATGGTCTAAACAATGTAATGACATGGAAAAATACTAAATTCACAAAACTTTTTTGGGGGGGGGTCTCAGGAGGATATACTAGAAAACAAGAAAAATTCAAAGAAAATCATATTTTTGCAGGGTATCCAGTTAAGCACAGATGATCGTTAAAAGATTTAAATGAATCAGATTCAGATCAAATATCAGTTTTGTCTATCTGTTCTTTTGTCATCTTTAAGCAATCATCCCTGGAAAACTGAATTTATTAAGAGCACTGCTAGATACAAAAAAAACGTCCTTTCAACACTGACTCCAGTCTTGCTGTTTGCTGCCTTCTGCCAGAATGAACCTACATGTCACATGATCACTCTGAGATGTTGTGATGATGCATTGTGTGATACGACCTTTGGTTTCCACACTGATAAAAATGATTTTTTGGTTAAGTAAATACTACATAAAAACAACTGTAATTTCTACATTAAATAATTTAGTTCAGGCAAAAATTAAAAAATTAAAGTAAATTCTATATTAGTGCTCAATTTAAGCTTGTAGAAATTAAAGTTTGAACTTATAAGTATATTTTACTTGGAATTGTTTTTTATGTTTACAAGGATTCTTTAAGTAAATATCAAAGTCATGATCCCGTTGTTCCCATCATGCACTTGGGCATGAATAATTAATAAGGTTAACTTTTTTTGCTGTTTTTGAGATGTATTTACACTGTTTTATGGTTGCTTTTGTTGTTAGGTTTAGTAACTTACTGTTTTGGGGCATCTGGAGTTGATTTTCTACTCAAAATGACCCATTCATGCTCAAACACTATCCACTGATTGTCACCATCATTGTGTATGGTGTACCAAGTATTGAGGTCTCTGTGTTCATTTGCATTGCAGTTCTATTGAGTGGACATATTATCTTAAACGGATAACAAGATGTCTACTTGCTTACTTACATGTTTCTGAGTGAATCACATGCTTTAATAGCATGGTTGTTATCCAGTGCTACATCCATTGAGTAAATTTTAGAAGCCATAACAGAGTGAAATGTACTTAAGTACTGCAGTTTCAACTTAAAATGGCAGCATGTTAAATTTACTTATTTCCTTTGCTAATTTTACCTAACTTAGTTAAGTAGACTTTACTTAATTAAATACTTGCATTTTACTTAAAATTGATGTGTGCAAAAACTTGCCAAATAAAAATTAAGTAAATTTACTTATTGTTTTTTTCAGTGCATTTGCTAAATAGCAGTAATGGGATCAGTGGTGTCATGTTCACCCGGCATGCACTAAAAGTTTAACACACCTACTGATTTTTATGCCACTTTCTAATTTTGAGAATAACTAAAGTCATTCAAATTCATGTTGCATCATGGGATGCTTTACTGAAACACTACTGGAGGGACAAGTGTGCATTGTTGGCTGCTTTTCCTGCACTATCCACTACTTTTCCATTTTGAAATGAAAGGTTTTCTTTTGTTAGAAAATTGATTTTTATTAGAATTGACATTAGTCTACAAACCAGTTAGAAGCATTTAAGCATAAGCCTTTAGATTGCAATGATTCATTATAGCACTTGTACATCACGGAGACGTCTATTTGACATCTGCAAGACATTATTTAGAGTGTTTGCTCATCTGCAATACATCTATAGGATGTTTTCTATCAGATGTCAAATAGACGTTTATTAGATGTCTTTAAGATGTTTATGATTTAGAATGTATGTAAAATTGACATGTTAGATGTTTGTACACAGCAGATGCTTTCCAGATCAAGCAATCTTTATAAGTGTGCTATCTGCTAGACTATTTAAAATACAAAGACTCAGTTAAAAACCTAGTAGCCAGTCTTTTAGAACTTCGTCCCAGTAGTCTAACAAACACACTCGACATTTCTTGGCTCTTTAGATTTGGTTTATGGTGAGTCTCTGAAATGAATGACAAAAAATATCCAGTGAAGGAGCCTCATCGTGCGTCCCGTCTACTTGATCAATGTGCACGTGCGTCAGCTGGCCGTTGAGTGCGGTCTAAACCTTTTTAAGACCATCTGATTATTTATCAGTCAAATCCCTTTATCTACCTGTCCGTCGGTCGCGCATTTCCGCCATGTTTGTAGTTTTTAAACGCTTTTTATGCGTGTTTGTAGTTCTAATGTTGTGGGCAATATTAGCCGTTAGAGTGTGCATCGATCTGCACTTCGAATTCTAACCGGAATTAGTAGACCATCCGGGAATCTTTGGCATACTTATTTAAACATACTATGATTTGGCACATACTAATTCTATTTTCGAATACTATTTAGGACGCATAGTATGCGAATTGGGACGCAGCACATGTGTTGAGTTAAGTAACCCATTTAATCCCACTGGACCGTAAAAAACGTTTTCATTTAAAAAACTTACTGACTGATGTTTTAGTGCACTTCCTACAAATATGGAAAAAATAAAGGGTCTCAATTAGATATGTAATTCCTGTTTGCACCTTGAGATCTTCTGCATCATGTCTGCATCAAATCCAAAATGAAAGGCTAGTAAAGTATGTCAAGATAAAGATATGACAAAGATTTTTGCTACACATTATCTTTATGGTGTCTAGTATTAATATATGAATTCACATATATTTAGTTTTGTTGAGTGTGGTCATAGAGTGAGTAAACATGCTGATGGTCACAATAGTGACCGCTGGAATAACAGTGAATTTAGGTAGCCTATACAATATAAATCCAATTGCAGTTGTTAGTGAAAATTTCACTAAAATGTTGCAATGACAAAATATTGCACTAAATAAAAGTTCAACAAATGTGACAAATAAGTTACAGTATTAATGTTGTAATACTGGTAGCACTAATATAAAAAAAATTACAATGTTACAAAAAAGTTACAATTTTGAAATGTCGATGGTTGTATTTGTTTGTCTTTTATCTCAGTATTTCTGTCAATGTTGCATAAGGGTTTTTGTGCATAGGCCTAATAGTAACCCCAGAATGTGATCAAACAGTTCAAAATAAGATATATAATATTTTTTTTATGACTGCAGAAATATGTTAATTCAGTATACACATAATCCCACCGGTCAAAATTGTGATGACCATAATATACAATTTTTCACACACTTTTCCAAAACAAATAAATAAATTAAAAACAAAATAAGCTAATTACTGATTATTTCAAAGGGTTACTAATGACAGGTCATTTGGATATTTTCATGTCTGGGAAAAATTTGGGATTAAACTGGTTAAAATAGTAAAGTACGGAGCGGTGAAATGACTCGAAGCATCGTTGTAATCGCGATGTGCTCGACCAATCAGAGCGCGCGTTCAGCTCCAGCGTTCAGCTCCAGCGCTGCAGGGCTAACTTCACTCTGGATGAACGCTGACTGGAAGACGAGATGCTCTCCAGCGCGGATGACTGTCTAGTCTTTCCTTCACAATGTCTCGCGTTATAAAAGCTGTGTTTCTTCTGCTGTGCGCGAGTGTGTGCGGTCAGTGCGGGAAGGTGAAGCACAACCTCAGGAGAACATCTGTACAACATCACAAACACGGAACGTAAGTGTCACACTCTTTCAGCTCATTATTTCAGTTTTAACAGCAAATTAATATGCTAATAGACACCATGGAGAGCTGAGATAGTTGTCACAAAGGATGCTGCATTATATTTGCATAAAAGGTCTAATTATAAAAATGCTTGTGGTTTTGTGAGTTGTGATTAATTTTCTTAAATTTAAAAAATAGCCTACATTAGGCAAATTACTGTCTGTGCTGGCAAAATAATGCTATTTTTGATGTGTCCTTATATATTTTGCTTTTTCATGAATTAAATTTTGCATAATTGTTTTATAGTTTAAATTCTGCTAAGAAAACTACTAAAATAGGCAGTTCAACATGCAGTTTAAGGGTTTAAACGGTTGTCATTGTGAAAACTATATGTGACAGTTAAACTGTAATTAACTGCAAACCATTTAAGGTTATGTACAGTTTATGTTTACTGTTTTTTATATTATTTAAAAAATGTATTATTATTATTATTATTTAATTTTTTTATTTATTTTATTATTTATTTTATTTTTTTAAATTTATTTATTTTTTATTTCGCAGTTAAGACAACAAAAATAATTTTAAAAAAAGAAAACTTTCAAAACTGAACCTGAGAAATTCAGTGTGGAAGCAACAATCTGGTTGACTCATTTCACATTTCAGGAACAAATATTTTACAGAAAAGAATGGAGTTCATGAATGTTAAAATTCTAAATCATAATATTTCTATTAATAAATGCCCAGAGTGCTTTTATTTTTTATTGGAAATACTAATACATTTTGGTTAAAACTGCTAATATACTAATGTGCTTATAAAAATACTAAACGTTTAGGGCAATTAATTCTACAGTTTTATTTTATTACTGTTAAATAGGTAGTTTTTGCCTCAAACCTTGAAGATTGAGTGGTGAATAATAGTTGTGCTCATGAGACATCTGAAGTGCTGAGATGTTCTTTTGCAGTCCACTTTTCAAGAAGATGCTGGATGAAACTAAGACGCATCAGGTGAAATCAGACCATCTGCTGCGTGTTGATGATCATGACTTCACTATGAGACCAGCATTTGCGGGTAAAATGTGTGTGTGTGTGTGTGTGTGTTAGTGGCATGAAAATCACAATAAAATTGGTTTACCGTATTGTCAACCTATTCTAACTGTAGTCTATTTCTTATGCATTTTTTAAATTATTTTTTATTGTATGAGACCATCACATTTCTGAACTTGTGCTGATACAAATTAATATAAGTAAATGGAGCTTACAATAAAATATCTCTACAGTTACATAAAGTGATTATTTGCAAGAATAGGTGCTGTGAATATTTAAGAATATGTCCACACTTTTCAGCTGTGAAATTGTGCGAATAATGTCAGTTTTATGAACAGATTTAAACATGTTCATCAGTTTATCATCATCATCATCATTGATTTTTTCTATTTTAGCAAAATTCCATAGTGAAAGTTACAAAATGTGAAGACTCATAGACCCTTAGGAATTTTTGACTTGTGATATATTTTAATGACATTACCCATATAGGTGGGTGTTTCCAGGACACAGCTGGCTCTTTAAACCTTTAGAAAATAAATGATTTTTTAATCATTTTAATTTGTGCACTAACAGTTTTACTGTTAAGGCAAATTTTATAGCTAGTATTTTAATGATCTCAAATACAAATATCTTAAATATTTCAGTAATTTGACAAAATCACAGTTTGGAAATGATGAACAATAAACATTTCTCTTAAACATCTAGTTATTATTTATATGTTTTCTTCACACATCATGTGTCTCATAATTAATTTCAAGGTCTTCACTGATACTGTTATCTTCTTGGTAACAAGTACAATAAGTACAGTAAAAACAGTAAAAAAAAAAATATTTGTTGTTTAAAATGATTGCAATAAATGGGAATTTCACACAATAAATTCTGAAATATTTTATGAATCGACATTTCAATATTTATTATGTAAAAGTGATGTGAAACTTTTGACAATCCTTAACTGCCTTTGTTTAGATTGTCATATTTTAAGCCAATAATAATGAATATTTTGATAATGAATTTTCATATTTTAAGCTTGAGATCTACCCAGGCTGATGTGTTATATAGTTTGGTCAGTGCCACACGTATCACTTTATAATTAAAGTCTTTCTTGGTCTCATTTGTGGTCAAAATCCTTTGCCACGTCTCATCTGCGTCACTATCACACATTCTGCTGATGTCTGGAGCTCACGCTGATATCTTGCTTCTCGCTCGAGTCTCATTGTTCCTGCAGAGATTTGAGGATTGACCTCTTCTAGGCAGAGTCTGGATGGCTGGAAGTTACACTTACTGTTAATTGAACCAGCAGCTCCCACTGGGGTGTTCAATTACTCGCTGATGTTGTGAAGGCTTTTCTAATTTACACATTGCTTTTGCTTCTGACTTCTTCAGAATATTTCTCAGGCTTCATTATCACAGCAGACAGATTCAAATTCACAACCTGAACGTAAATCCCAGTGGGGGTTTTATCCTGAAAATGTGGTTGTTTCTTAGGAGGGCACTGATAATGCTAAATGTGACTGCAAGCTCTGACTCAATGTAATTGATGTGTTTTGTGCTGGATATCATCTACAACTGACAAACACTTTTGGAAACAGCAAACAAGTTCCCCAATGTCGATCTATTGTTTACAAAGATGGAATTGGAGCCCTTTTTCTTGACTGCTGGTCGTGACTACAAAAGCACAGCCAGAAATTTCTTCCAGAAAATGTGCATGCACTAGATAACAAGCTTTGCAATTTAAGGTTGCAAATCTCTTCTCAACAAGAACCGAGTTGCTGCAATGTGCCTGAATATATGCATCCGTCATCAAGCCAAAGACCTTCCAGCGAAAAGCAGAAAAGCGGTGTTTTTTGGTCATTTCTGGTGTGACTGGGAGATTGTACACTACATTAAGTTGTTTTGTCATTTCTAATACATCCAGTCACTTCCTCTCCCTGTCTGTTCGGCATGTTTTAAAACATCAAGGACCAGATTTACTAAACAGGTCAAATTAGCCTGATAGCGCAGTCCCATAAAAGCGCAGATAGGAGTGGAAAGTTCTGTACGAATTTAAGAACCCTGTTGAAAAAACAGCATATGTTGGTTAGGTATGTTTTGAAGCATGGCAGCTGGTTTAAGGTGGTCCTTAGTTGGTCATGAAGTGGTTTAAGCTGGTCCTAATCAACTAGCTTCTGCTCAGGACCAGCTCATAACCAGCTGCCATGCTTCAAAACATACCTAACCAACATATGCTGTTTTTTTCAACAGGGAACACGGACGCAACCAGATCGATTCCATAGTGATGAACACAATCTAAGAGCAGCGCAAATTAGCGCATGGTCGCAAACAAGCAGAGCCGATGATAATCAGGTGCAAAATAGGTTAAAGCTTTTTTGGGCGTTAAATAATGGTGCCAGTAAACTGACTAACGCAGACCTTAGCAAATCACGTTGCATGATTTATTTTAATACTCTCCTCCCATAAATGTTGTGTCTGAAAGGAAAACTACAAATGCATATGCAATATACAGTTAGCTGCAAAAATAACCGTGTCCACACCTTTTCAGAGTCTGGTTTAGGCTTGAAAAGGATTCGGTATTTCCTATCAGGCAGACTTTACTCTGTTGTTAAAAAAAAAACAGCATATGCTGGTTAGGTATGTTTTGAAGCATGGCAGCTGGTCCTGAGCAGGACCAACTAAGGACCAGCTTAAACCAGCTCATGACCAAATAAGGACCAGCTTAACCCTCTGGTGCTCCTTATTTGGGAGTTACACTTGTGGTCTTCACGGTCAAAAGTGACCGGACACCTAAAATTTTACTTTTTTCCCCCCAGTAAAATCAATGTAACATATTTTTTGTTTAATAATATTTTTTTATTTTGTATTTTGAGAGAATTTCATGGTACTAATTAATATTTATGCAATAATTATGATCAATTTGTCCCATTGAAAATAATTGAAAAAAAAAATTCAAGTATTTTCTATTACTTTTCAATTATGGCAGTGTTTCATGTTAAAATAGAGTCAATGCCTTTAAAATTAAATTTTTGAAGCCAGATTAGTGCCATCTGGTGGGAGTAAAATAAGAAAAACATCTGAAACTCTATGGTTTAGCCCACAGATTCCCATATAGCTCTATATAAAAGGCCTATAAACTCTCTAATTGTTTTTAGACATAAATATTTATTTTTATTAAGTTGTGGGTTTGGATATATATTTAGACATTTACAAATACAACTTTTTGTAAAGGTTTAGAATTTTTTTTGGTTTGAAATGTTGATTTAAAGTGTCAGTTTTTGAATTATTATTACTACAGTCAAACCTGAACACAGAGAAAGCATTTTTTTACACAAAACATTACAATTCTATGAAAATGTAACAAAAATGAACAGGAATGTTTTATCAGAGCTTAATCCTTCTGTGTCTGATCTGATTTCAACCTCTTATTTCAGTTTTCTAACTTGTTATGGCTATATGTTATAGCCATACCAATTCATTTGAATGTGTATAATTGTGTATAATTGTGTATGTGTGTGTGTGTGTGTGTGTGTGTGTGTGTGTGTGTGTGTGTGTGTGTGTGCGTGTGTGTGTGTGTGTGTGTGTGTGTGTGTGTGTGTGTGTGTGTGTGTGTGTGTGTGTGTGTGTGTGTGTGTGTGTGTGTGAGTGGATGTGTCTGTTTTGCACTCTTGATGTTTTAGAGTGTAACCCCTTCCTTGCTGTCCACTTTTTTTACTGCGTTGTAGTTGAATTATTGCTTTTATTTTACATATTTGCTGTGTTACAGTCACACCAGTTCATGGGTGTGTGTGTGTGTGTGTGTGTGTGTGTGTATAAGTGGGTGTGTACGCTTGTGTGTGTGAATGGATGTGTTGGTTTTGCACTCTTGATGTTTTAGAGTTTCACCCCGTCATTGCTGTGCACTTTTTTCTGCATTGTGGCAGATTTGTAGATTGTACACACAAAAATTTGCTGAATTTTTGTGTTTTTGTCAATTTCCCATTCATTTCCTATGGTCGGTCATTTTTGACCGAAGACCACAAGTGTCATTATTTTATTTTATTTTTTTATGACCACTTAGCCTGCTCGAATCAAGCCCTCAATTTTTTTGTGTGTTCACATACCACATGCCATAAAAGTCACCAAATTTCATATGAAATTTGAAGCTGAGATTTTTTTTTGAAGCTGAGATTGAAGCTGAGATTTTTAAAAATTCAAAACAGAAAATATTTTTGGTCAAAAGTGACTGAAGAGCACCCGAGGGTTCAGGACCAGCTTAAACAAGCTCATGACCAACTAAAGACCAGCTGCCACGCTTCAAAACACACCTAACCAACATATGCATTTTTTTCAACAGGGAAGTCAGATCTCATCTTCACTAACCCTCAACTCTAAAGCCCACAGAGTTCACCCCTGTACTCCAAAATGATCAAATCAGTCTGGAGATAAACCAAGAAGCTTGTGGTGAACTTCAGGAGACAATACAGAGAGCACTTTCCTCAACAGAAGCCCAGTATCTGGAGCATCAAATTTCTTGGTGACTAAATAACTGCGGTCTTCAGATGGTCAGTGCTCACAGAGGTGGTGGTGAAGAAGACACAGCTATGGCTCTTCTTCAGTATGCGCTCCTGCTTCTGTTTTACTCATGCGTACAGAGAGGCTGCACAAAGGCCTCCTCTGAGACCATCATAACCAGACAGATGCTTAGAGACTCTGACTAGTTTTACAAAGATTAACAATGATTTACATTTTCAGTCCTAGTCAGTTTCAAATGTAGTTTGAATGCACTTGTTCTTCACTCATATAGTCAGTCTTCTATTCAGCCAAAGAGGTGTCCAAGGACTGGATATTTGAGTTGTCCATCCATTATGGAGAACAAGCAATATTCACAGCTCTTTGTGCTTCAAAGGTCAGGTGGAGACAGACTAAGACTATGACAAAATAACTACTAGATGATGGCGACATGGCCTGGAAGGTGGTTCTTTTGATACTCCTTTCATTTAAATACTTGTAAACTTGCTATGTGGCATTATGGTTATATTATCGCGGGTTTTTGTGTCTTATTTACCCCTATAAAGTGCATAATAGTACCTTAAAGCAGGGTTATTATAGTTAACTTAAACTAATAAAAAAGCATTTTTGTTGCTTGAAATAAAATAAAATAATTTTGTATACTAGAATAACTAAAGTTTAGTTTATGTACTAGAATAATAAAAAACTTAAAATTATACAGGCATTAAAATTATATATATTAAAATTTTATAATGAAAATAAACACAACAAAACACAAAAATATTACTAAAACAAACTAAAATAAAAAATAAATAAATAAATAAAAAGTCAAAATTCATCACAGCTTTTGTACCTTTTTTTTCTGAGAGTACAGTAAATGCCATGGATTTCTGGTTCCATAGTATATGTTATCATTTATGTGGTGGGTGTGTAAATAATTCCTGATTTTTAAAAGTCTCTTTAAATGTGAAAATGCAAAATTATAATAATAATTTAAAAAAAACCCAATAACCTTGAAACCAATACTGTTCTCTTCAGGTCCAGCAGTACCAGTAGGTGTGGATGTACAGGTAGAGAGTTTGGACAGTATCTCAGAAGTAGATATGGTAAGAAAAGTTTAATTATTTGGTCATAGATTGTTATGAATCATTCATTTATAATGCAAAGACACACTCCAGCAACCCATATTCCATTTGCTTTGCACTGTTTTCCGCACAGAAAGAAAAAAAAATGTACATTTCTGTACATTTTAAATTAAATCAGCATGAATTAATCGCAGCACATTAAGAATGATGCATAAATACTTTACAATTGACATGATGTATGATTTTTTTTTTGCCATTACTGTAACGAGAATGTGATTATTAACATTAAAGTAGGCTACTTGCAGTCCAAATGTCATCAAGGAGATTGCATGGATTATATGTGGATCTCAGGGTTTGTGATTAACCTTTCCTTCTGAAAGCACCAGAGATGCATCTAGATATGCTTTTATTTATCATATCAGTGCCGATGTTTACGAGTGAGCGTGGATTTGATCTTACATAATATGCTAGAGGATAATCCAGTGACATCACAGAGAGTCAGCCAATCAGGATCAGTCCATCCCATTTGATAAAGGCTGGTAAAAGTGCTGACATCCCTCAGTAACGCCAGCAGATGGTAATATTTCCAAGGCAGTTTAGAAATGCATGTCAACACCTTGCATAAAAGCGTTTTTTTTTTTTCAGGTTTAAATGGGACTAAGCAAATTAGTTTTGTAACCACATCAATGGTATCTGCACTGTTAAAGGTGCACTAAGCTGTTTTATTCTACATCCGTCATGGTTGAGATCACGTGATCCGATGGTGTTAGTAACAAGACCACTGTCATGTCAGCTAGTCAAATATAAACAAAACCATGCATGTAGAATTAAAGGTGACAGATGTTCATATTGGACATCCGTCAACAGTTTGGTTAAATTTGACAGAATTTTCATTTTTTGGGAGAACTATACCTTTACTAAGCCCTGTAAGCAAAGAGCCTATTGAACCTCATATAAAACATACCTGTATATGAACTGAACTGAACTCACTGAGCTCTAAAGCTGTCGCTAAAGACGGCGGACAATGTTGTCATCTATTTTTTATATTAAGAGGAAAGCATTTGTTAAGGGATTTGAGGGGCTATTTTGTCTATTTCCAGGTTTTACATCAATTTCAGATGTTTTTTATACACTATAGCGGGTAGTGGAGCTAAAGAGGTCCACTGCTCGCTGTGATTTTGCACAATATGGCACAACTTCTCATACCTTCTTGCTTAGTTATACAGTAGATGCAGTATACAATAGTTTCTCAGAAGGCTGGTTAAGATTAGAATAACAGATTAATAGAACAATGTATTGATAGCACTTTACAGTTGCTTAATTTCAGTTTACTTTGCGTGCTAAACTGGGATAGGAGAACGTATTTTAACATTAATTATTTTAACAAGCAAAAAATACACAATGATCTTGAAAGTCAATCCCTGGCATACTTTTCATACAGGACTTCACCATGACCCTATACCTGAGACACTACTGGAAGGACGAGCGATTGTCTTTTCCCAGCAAAACCAATAAAAGCATGACTTTCGATGGTCGACTGGTGAAAAAAATCTGGGTTCCTGATGTGTTCTTTGTGCACTCCAAACGATCCTTCATCCACGACACCACCACGGAGAACATCATGATCAGGGTATATCCTGATGGACATGTGCTCTACAGCCTCAGGTTTGGACAACAAACATCATTTACACAAGTATACCAACACAAATGTTTGGACAATGCATGGCACACCTTAACCTGCATGCTTTTATTCTGCTGTCATAATCATGTTTGACAGTGCATTTTTTTGTTGTTGTTTCAGGGTGACTGTAACTTCAGCATGTAATATGGACTTCAGTCGGTTCCCACTGGACACGCAGACCTGCACGTTAGAGCTGGAGAGCTGTGAGTGACATGAAACTCTCCTGACTTTAAAGGAGTAGCTGAGAAGTAGCTCACCCAGAAATGAAAATTTGCTGAAAATGTACTCAGCTTCAGACCATTCAAGAAGTAGATGATTTTGTTTCTTCATCAGATTTGGAGAAATGTAGCATTGCATCACTTTCTCACCAATAGATCCTCTGCAGTGAATGAATGGGTGCCGTCAGTATGAGAGTCCAAACAGCTGATAAAAACATCACAATAATCCACACCACTCCAGTCCATCAGTTAACATTTTGTGAAGCCAAAAGACACAAATCCATCAATAAAACATTATTAAATTCAAACTGTTGCTTCTGGCTGAAATACACAATAAGCCCAAAGTCCATAATATGGCTTTCTCCAGTGAAAAAGTGGTCCCATTTTAAATTAGGTGTCTTTCAATTCTGTGTACTTAATAATAAAGTGAGGAATTGTTAAGTACTGTTTACCTGCAGTGTTCATGTTGAATTGAAACATTTCTTTTGCTTCTTTTGGGTAGAGGTATGGTCATGACAGGACGGTATTTTCAAGTACAATGTAAAAGTACAGTAAACGTATACATACACAAGAAATACATTGTATCAAATAATGAATGTAAATGTAAATACATAGTAATTAAGGACACTTAATATAAAATATGTCTGTCTCATCTGAATCAGGAGAGAAATATGCAAATCAAGCTCCATTTACAAACAAAAAGAGTCCAAAACCATTCTAAACAAGCATGTGGGTGGATTTAGATGTGAGAGGACAACAGGCGATGGACTTTTTCACTACAGTAAGCGTTAATATGAATTACAGACATCTTATTTTGAGAAAAAGCAAATGTTTAGGGTTGCAACATCTTAATGATGGATTTGTTTCTTACAAACACACATCTTTTCTTGTCACAAGATGTTAACTGATGGACTGGAGTGGTGTGGATTATTGTGATGTTTTTATAAACTGTTTGGACTCTCATTCTGACGGCACCCATTCACTGCAGAGCATCCATTGGTGAGACACTGATGCAATGCTACATTTCTCCAAATCTGATGAAGAAACAAACTCGTCTACATCTTGGATGGCCTGAGAGTGTGTACATTTTCAGCAAATTTTAATTTTAATTTTTGTATGAACTATTCCTTTAATGGCAAATATCACATCAGAGTCTCTGCAAACATTGGTTCATCTGTTGTGTGTCCAGATGCTTACACTGATGAAGACCTGATGCTCTACTGGAAGAGTGGAGATGAATCACTGAGCACAGATGACAAGATCTCTCTGTCTCAGTTCCTCATTCAGAAGTTTCACACCACCTCCAGACTGGCCTTCTACAGCAGCACAGGTGCACATGCCTAATTTTAAATAGTAAAATATAGGCAGTTCTGTTTCAGTTTCAGGCTGTCTACTAGTGCATGACGTGCTGTCACTTTGCACCTTTAAAGTTAGTTTGCCAGACATCTTGCACAAATCCCATTTTGTTGCATGCATATAAAGCGCAAAATCTGTTTATATGACATCTGATTTGAGCAACTTTGGACTTCGTCATGAGTGGCTTCTTTTTGCATGCATTTTATACGCACGCATAATGCGATTAAGGCAGTGATTAAGTTGAAGCTCATGGAAACAGAACACAGTAATTACGGTAATGTGATTATGCTCATTACACCACAAAATCCTCCGTGTTAAATCAACATAGTTCAGTGTTTATATGTTCCTTCTCTACAGAGAGTAAAAGTAAAACTAAAGGTTACACTTTACTTGAAGGGGTGTGCATAAGACTGACATGACACCTTCCTAATCATGACATGACACATGAATGTGAAGGTTTTTATCCATGTTTATGACAACTGTCATTAAGTGTCATTCGCTCAGTTATGTAATTTTTAATGCAAAGATGACATTGTTTGAGATGTCTTTGTTATGGGCTAGGGTTAGGGGTAAGGGTAGGGGTAGGGTTAGGTCAAATAATGTCATCTTTGCATTAAAAATGACATAACTGAGCGAATGACACTTAATGACAGTTGTCATAAACATGCATACAACCTCCTTCATATTCATGACATGTGTCGTGTCAGTCTTACGCACACCCCTTCAAGTAAAGTGTTACCAAACTAAAATAGTGTTGCTGTTAGTTAATAAAACAGGTTCACTCTACAAGTGCTGATTGAGCATTTGTGATGACACCTGCTGTTATCAAGCATGAAGAGACAACAAGAACAGAAAGAGTTTTTATAAACAGACAGAGTGACCATTTATAAAGATGTAATTAACTTATAAATTTGAGAGTAGCTTTTTTAAAGGTATTTTTTAGGTTTGTTTATTACTTATGTTTTAGGTATTTGTAATGTGTTTTTTTTGTATCACTAAATGTGGTCAGTGTTTGAGAATTTAAATTTTATCTTCAAATTCAAAGTTAAGTGACTTAAGTGAGTTAATAGACAAGTCTGATGCTTTCCCCCAAAAACAAGAAATATCAAAACCACACAATCACATAAAGATTGAAGATTGAAGTTCAGTCCTAGCACAAACTTCAGAATCGTAAATCTTTGCATTTTCATTTACTGGTACTTGTTCTCCTGCAGGTTGGTACAATCGTCTTTACATCAACTTCACTCTGCGTCGTCATATCTTCTTCTTCCTGCTTCAGACGTACTTTCCCGCCACTCTGATGGTCATGCTGTCATGGGTGTCCTTCTGGATCGACCGGCGAGCTGTTCCTGCACGAGTCTCGTTAGGTGATTTAAATGGGGAAACCAGTGGGATTGTTTAGCTGAATGCTTAAATGGGTGCAAGATTTCACAACCAGTTATTCTTGATGTAAGCAGTTCTAGATGCATTCGTGTTTCGCCGTCATTTCTTGTAGGCATCACAACGGTGCTCACCATGTCCACCATCATCACCGGAGTGAACGCCTCCATGCCCAGAGTCTCCTACATCAAAGCTGTGGACATTTACCTGTGGGTCAGCTTCGTCTTTGTCTTTTTATCGGTACTTGAGTATGCTGCTGTAAACTACCTGACCACAGTGCATGATGGGACAGATCGCAAATTAAAGGAGAAGGTAAATACACAACTGATTTTCAAGTGTATTTAATTAATCTCCTTATTTTGCTAAGGATCATTTTCACTATCACGTTCCTTTATGCACCTTCATTATGTGGGCTTGACAAACATACAGTTTTGTACAGTATATGCAGGGGTGGACTTGAGGTAAGCAGCCGCTTGGGGCCCCGTGGAATCAGAGGGCCCCATCTGATATTGGCGAAACATATTTGCAGCGTTGAGTAATGTAGACATATCTGTTGATTTCTTGAATGCAATGACCAGAAGTGTTTAAGTTCGAATCCACTCACAGCTCAAAATGCAGAGTTTTTGTCAAGTGCTGAGTTCTGTGAGCTCGGGAATCCTCTGTTTATAACAAAGTGTAGATGCAATGTAAATAAGAGACTCATTGTGCAGTGTAGAGAGCTTACTAATGGAACATCGTGAGCTCACAATGAACTTGACCGTGAGTCACAGCTTTTAGTGATTATATGAGCATTTTGACTGTCTGACTGTCTCAGAACAGAGACATTCACCTCAGTAAAGAAAGTATTGTGTTTCAAATCATCATTTTATTTGTCTTAATGTTTCAAAATGACTCTCTTGTGTGCTTTTCCTGGGTGCGCCGGCTCGAACTGCTGTGCACTTGTATAAATGCAGGAATGCAGTGACTGGAGATTTTCGCTTAATAATAGATTACGTTTTCGATTTGTTTCTAGACAAACCCTACTGTATGCCTTCAGAACACTTGGAATATGGAATGAGTTGCATGGGATAATTTTCTGTTTGTAAAAAGATTGAAAAAGTTTACAGTTTATTAAATGGACAAGTGCATGCAAGCATTTTTTTTTTTTGGTGATGTCTTCTTTTGTGATCTGAAAAAAAAAAAGGTAGCCTAAAATTGCTTTAGAATACCATCAGGTTGACTAATTGTCTGCTCCTGAGTATATGCAATCCAAGCTATTGATTTTATAAGGTGTCTAGCAACACTTTGGAACCCCCCCAAAACAAATGTACATTTATTAATAGGAAAATTGGCACACTGTGGTTTTAATGGGTTTTATGCCTTCAAAATATGGATGTAATTTTAAAAATGTGGAAATTATCAGAAATAAGTCCTCTTTAAATACGTAAGGTAACTTTTGTCCTGGCTACTTGGACTAGTAGAATGATCAGTCACACAAACCCTAATTTATAAAAAGGTTTTCAAATTTAACAGATGTAGCTGAACAGTAATGTAACGGGCTATTATTCTTGTAAACAGGTTCCAGCATTTCAGAAATTAAAGTCGATTTTTAAAAGGCATCCATGTTACCGTGAAGCACAGTACGGCGCTTGGCAGTGGTCAAAAACAGTTTACAAAATGACTTTTGGATTGATCCATTCTTGTAAGTTAATAGATAGCAGTGAAATTACAACATGAACGATGTTTTTTTGTGAATTTTTCATGTGTGTTAAAAGAAAAGCACCAACATTCTGGATTCGGGTGGCAATAAAATCGCAGACTAGCCCCTATCAATGTTGACATTTCCTTACTCAACGATGTAAAACTTTTAGGATGACTTTTTCAAGCCAATACTTTAAGTTTGTCTCCTGTAGTTACAGTTTCAGTAAAGTTTCTATGCATAAAGGTAATATTCACAACCTGGAAGCAAGTTAAAAGTTCTCTAAATGGTAATGGAAGTGTTTGTGTTTTTCCATTTTAGCCTTTACCCTGCACATGTGACGTATCTCACACAAGGACTATGATTCTGGATGAAGCGTACAGTAAGCCTGATACTAATGGCCTGGCAGGATATACCCAGGCCCCAATCTCCTCTGAGGAGGCTACAGATAAACAGGACCACATGGTGGTGTGCCTGTCTTTGGCAAATGAGGCCACAGGAGCCAAGAAGAAGACCCTTCGAGGCTTCCGTATCATCCAAAACAATCACGTCATTGATGACTACTCTCGCATGATCTTCCCAGGGGCCTTTATATTCTTCAATCTTATCTATTGGTCTGTATACTGCTGAATTGCCTTGCAAAGAGATTGTGGTCGTAGCATATTGAAATACTTATGTATTAACAAAAGTAAAAGAAAATTGTTATTTGTTATGGATTGAAAGTAAAGGGACAACACAGGTAAACAAGATCATGACATAATGCATGTACACCCAGCTAGCAGATATACATTCTTGGATAAGAAAGATGTAAATGTGAGAATCCTATTTGTTTTTCAATTTCTTTGGTACTATTTTCAAAAGTAAGTGGTAATTTTTTAAAAATCTTTGTTTTAAATATTCAATTTGAAATTACCTGGTGCTGAATGAATGTTACTGTACTGTAAAATACTAGCCACAGTTATCAGAATAGAGAGTACATGAACATAAGCCATAATAAAAACATATTTATACAAGTAAATGATGTTGAAAGAACACATCAAAAGTCAAATATACAGGAAAGTGTTTTATTTAACACTACAGTGGTTGCAATGTCAAACAATAAATTTAAACACTAAACAGAGAATCTCAAATTAACTGACATCAAGCCTGTCCTAAACATTTGTCCATACATTTTTATCAAGATCACAGTAAATATCTTCTTTGTTCAAGCACCACGGGAAAAACCTTCTGGCATGATGGCGCAGTTATGTCATTGCAAGGCATGAACAGTGGCATGCTTATGGGATGGTGATTGTACAACTTCCACCTCCAAGCAGCAAAGAGTTTGTGTTGAGGAAAGGGGAATATGGTGGGAGATATAGGAACACGAACCAAGGATAAGTCTGAAACCACATTTCAAAATGGTTGATTTTCCCACACAATAACATAAGTTTTCAATTCAATTCAATTCAAGTTTATTTGTATAGCGCTTTTCACAATACAAATTGTTGCAAAGCAGCTTTACAGAAAATTAAAGTTTCTACATTATATTTAGTAGTATCAATAGTGACTGTCAAGTTGATGTCCATATTGCAGAAATGTACAGTAAAAATCATGCAGTTAGTTAATGACATGTAATCAAACAGACGGTGAACACTATTAACAGCAATGATTATATGTTGCGATCAAACTTATAGCAAAATTTGGTAGTTTTGTATGTTGTTTCAGGGTTGGCATCATCTGAGGTCCTCTGAGGGGATGGCATCATCTCTTCTCAGGTGTTCGGTCAACTCAGATCTTTGTAAGGGTTGGGTCCAGACTGAAGGTTCTGTAATTCCAAGTTACCTCGGGATGCCAATCCCGTGGCAGAAACAGAGAAGCAAACAGAGACAAAATTAGTGTAGCTGCTGTCTTCTGCCTGTGTTCCTCTGATGAGCACCTCTTTATCGAGGCCCATGCCTACCTGTTTAGCTGGGTCCACTTCTACCTCTTTGATCCGCAGCAGGTCTTCCTGCGCCATGTTTGCATATTGAAAATGCTCACAGAGATTTGTACAAATATGGTATCCAATTGTGATCACCAGGTAAAAGAAATTAGTAATTGGGATATTTTTTAACATTGTTCTATCATGACTGAAAGCTCTCACAGCAATTACTGTAGTTTATTGTACTAACATAATTGAAAATATGCTAAAATGTTTGGAAAAAATTATATTTTGATGATCTGTTGTGAGATTATTAAGAGTTTTGAAAATTTACTACTGTAAACTGTAATGCCATAGAGCCAGCTTGACATCAGCTGAACATAGTTTTGACTAGAAGAACAGATTTTTTGGCCCTGGAACAATATTCCTGTGAGGCAAACATAGCCCTACCCCACCCATAAAACTAATGCACTAATGTAAAACATGAATGTATCTCTAACATCTTAATGAAATGACAGAATGATTTTCAAGCTCTTAAAGGTTTAGTTCACCCAAAAATGAAAATTATCCTGTGCTTTATATTGACATTTACATTTAGTCATTTAGTAGACGCTTTTATCCAAAGCGACTTACAAATGAGGACAATGGAAGTAATCAAAATCAACAAAAGAGCAATGATATGCAAGTGCTATGACAAGTCTCAGTTAGCTTAACGCATCACACGTAGCAAGGTTTTTTTTGTTGTTTTTTTAGAAAAAGAATAGCGCAAGCTAGTGTTAGAGGCCTTTTGTGCTTTTGTTAATTGTATAATAAATAAAAAGAAAACAAATAGATAAAATACAAAAAGATTAGAAAAGCTAGTGTTAGTATTTTTTTTTTTATAAAGAATAGAATTAGAAAAGAGAGTGCTAGAGTTAGAGGGTCAAATAAAGATGGAAGAGATGTGTTTTTAGTCGATTCTTGAAGATGGCTAAGGACTCAGCTGCTTGGATTGAGTTGGGCAGGTCACTCCACCAGGAGGGAACAGTTAATGTAAGTCAGTGAAAGTGATTTTGTGCCTCTTTGGTACATAACGTGTATACATGTACACATACATATAGGGTTTTACTCACCCTCGAGCCATCCTAGGTGTATATGACTTTCTTCTTTCAGACGAATCCAATCGGAGTTATATTAAAAATTGTCCTCGCTATTCCAAGCGTTATTATTGCAGTGGGTGGGTGTTTCTCTTTAACACTCCAAAACACGTTAAATAAAGTGCGCACATCCATAATAAAGCGTGGCTCCGGGGCATTAATGAAGGCCTCCTGTAGTGATTCCACGCGTTTTGGTAAGAAAAATATCCATATTTCAAACGTAATAAACACTTTTCTCTCACTTCTGCTGACTGTCCGGCGGATGACGTAGGACGTATGCGTCGCGCATGCCTCTGAGATATGCTAGTCTCACGAGTTTGTTTACAGGAGCAAAAGAAGCAGTGTTTCCTTACTTTAATAAAGGAAAACCAGTCTCCTCTTGGCTTATATCGAAATCCTCTGACATTTTTCTTTACAAATCCTTGGTTTGTACTTCTAATTCATGACCGGCGTTTTGTTTTGTTCTCTCTCTGCGTTCGTCACTAATCACGCAACGCCGACGTCCGTCGTCATCCGCCGGAACGACTTCTGCATATGACAGATGGCGGAAGTGATAGAAAAGTGTTTATTACATTTGAAATATGGATATTTTTCTTACAAAAACACATGGATTTGCTACAGGAGGCCTTTATTCACCCCCCGGAGCCATGTGAGACACGTTTTATTACGGATACGCGCACTTTATTTAACATGTTTTAGACTGTTGAACAGAAACACCCACCCACTGCAATTATAGAGCTTAGAAGTGCCAGGACAATTTTTAATATAACTCCGATTGGATTCGTCTGAAAGAAGAAAGTCATACACACCTAGGATGGCTTGAGGTTGAGTAAATAACAGGCTAATTTTCATTTTTGGGTGAACTAACCCTTTAATCCAAGTTCCTTTCTATGTTCCTAAAATTTGATTGGTTGATTGTAATGTTCTTTCAGTACCAACAAGAATGTAAATCCAGCAATGTCAGCCAGAAATTCTTCATTTTTAATTGAATATACTCCAATGAGGCTCACCCAACAATGGAGCCCCCCAAGGCTCTGTGTTTGGTCCACTTCTGTTTTGTGTATGCACCTATGATTGTGTTACAAAACTCAAGTCATTGAAGTTTGTGGATGACATAATGGTCATTGGCCTGATCACAGATGGTGCGGAGGATGTATAAAGAGAGAAAGTTGAAACAAGGACAGTGCGTCAGGACAACAACCTCTGTCTGAACAATTGTGAAACTATGGAGATAATCAAGGATTAAAGGACACCTCAGAGATGAAACACACACCTACAAACACCTGCAGTGTTAGAGCCTCATTTTTTCAAATATTAAAGATAGCTACATGATATTAAATACCTTGGCCAGTCTACCCATCGACAATAGCCAACTAATTGCATAATAGCCTGTTATGGAAGTAACTCTGCCTAGTAGCGTGAAGTTCTACAGGGTCAGGGAAGGCATTGCAGCTCATTATTCATTGTGGGCTACCAAATATCATGGACATAAACTCAGATGTCATCAGAAGGTCAGGTCTAGCTACATCGACCTCACTTATTGCACTTGTAGACTGCATCAATATAGTCAAAAACCAAATGACAACATTCATTGTACTCACACTGTGCTGACTGATAACAGAACTCAAGCACAGGCTGTCTAAACTCAAACTCTTTATAAATAAAAGGGAAAAATACAAATCTAAATTTGTCCAGACAAAAACACAGATGAAGCCAGACTACAGCCAAAAGAACTGAAAACAAAAACAGCCCATGGTAGAACAAAGCTAGAACAACAACAACAAGGTAGATATCATGAAGCTATAGGATTCTGACACAGAGAACCCAAACCAGACCCTAGGACTCCTGTGGAAAGTATGTTTAATTGCCAGTGTTTATTGTTATATGCTGCTTGATGTGCATTTGATTAAAAAACCCTTGAAACTCAAATCAAGCAGCTCAAGCCTTTACCCTGGGTTCTTTATGTAAAGGATATGTTGAGTCTCAACTGAATGTATTATGAAGCACCACCATGCCGAATCTTCAGACCAAGTCTGCAGTTTGCAATTGAAAAACAAACATTTTGCAAAATGCAAAACATAGTTCTCTACATTAGACACATCATTCAAAACGAACAGCTCTTGTGTTTAGGAAATATTGCCTTTTAAATGCCACACTTATCTTTCGATTACCTACAACCTGTGACGTGTTAAACATTTATACATAATTTGTTCGCTTAGAAATCAAAACTCAATATTTTGAGGGAGAAATTATTTTACCCCCTTTGCATTTCTTTTTATAGTGTAAATATACCTTGTTTGATCACTTGGAAAGTGACAGCTTTTGTACTTTCTTTTCTGAGAGTATTTATTGTACATACAATACAGATGGTTTCTAAGCAGTAGTAACAAGTTCCAATTCTGCTGTAAAGCAGCTCTTACAGGCCAATAGTGTCTTTATTCAGCTCAGTGTTGATTCAGTTCAGTTGCATGTTGCAGCTCATGTGGCATTTCATCTTCTAATGTTTACCCCAATATGTGTGTATGATAAGATGTTTATGGATTATTCATAAAAAACAAACAAATATTGATTTGTATTTTAAAAAAAGTTATTTTGAAATCTTGGAAAGGTTATTACAAAACTGCAATATGTGGAGAAATAAAGTATGTAGAAAATGTATGCTAACCACAGTTATATGAATTGCATTCAATTTTAATTCTATCTTCTTAAATTAAAATTACAATTACAATTCTGCACTCTGTTTACAACCTCCATAGAAAAGAAATGACATTATCTAACATAATTCTGTATCATTCAGTATTCCATAAACACTGATAAATGTAGGACGTGACTGCTGAAGACACTGTTAAATTGGGGTGTGCTTTTTATGATTGTTGGTCAAGAATTTGAATGTTGTATTCAAACAAACTGCCCTTTCTAATAGCAAAGCATTAGCATCAGCCCTGGACAATGTCACAATCACAGTGCACTCTTAATGGAATTAGATTGATCAATGGAGAAATCTATCAGCTGATCCATTAGGACAAATGTGTTTAAACAGTTTAGACATGCATGTGAATTCTGATGGAAAACAAGTTTATTTAAGCATGCAGCACGTTAAATGTATATATTTTACCAAACAGCCAAAAACAGCTTATGATCTTTGCAAGAGTTAAATAAAGAGAGATTTGACTAAATGAGTTACATTAATGTATATGCACCTATTACATGCATCTCTCAAGTCGTGGCATGTTTATAGATGCTTCAATAATTGAATATGATCCATGCATAAATTTATTAGTTATTTTTATAACAATGTATCTAGACATTCTGGAGTTTAATGACATTTGTTTCATATTTAATTCAATAATTTGAACCTCTTTTGCAAAAGCATTAGGCATGCTGATGCAAAATACTGTGTAAGGGAAAAGGTACGAATAATAAACTGGAATCAGAATGTAAGGCTATACTAGCCTATGCTATTTATTCTGCACAAAAATTAAACCAGTGAAAGATCTGCACACATTCATTCTTTATTATGGCTGTTTTCCACATTTTGGAATGAAAGTAAATTAATAAACAAAATACAACAAAAGGAATTATTGGAGTTAAAGCAGGTAAACAAATGAAGAAAAAAAACCCTTTTGCTTGCTCTGGACTTTAGTAATGAAGGAGGAGCAGAAACACAGACACTTATTGTTTTTATTTTGTTTTTATTATGTTTTTGAACCCCCCCCCCCCCCCCATTTTATTTAATTTAAATCAAATAAAAATCTAATCCATCAAATAAAATCAATATTTATTTGTTTAATGATTTTTATTTTTTTTTGTAAAGAAATTCACATAGGCAGATTAAGTTTATTTCAAGCATTTTAATATTGAATGAATATTCAATCTGAATATTTTTTGTCAAAATGTTTCATTTTAACGCCTTTCAAAAATCGTTCAGAAATACATTGGAAGAAATTAGAACAATGCTGAGTGACTATACCACTCGATTATATAAGTGCAATTCAGATAGCACGTAATACCCACCGAACATTACATAATATACAGCCAGCAAATGTCTGTTTCACCCTCCAACCTGCGAAAGCTCCTCCTGGATGCGAGAAAGGCTGCAGCAGACAGCAGATCTGACCTTCACATTAATGCAGATTAAACGCATCTGAGTGAGCGCGGTGCATGGCACGTCCTCGCAGGCTGCACCGTGGCAATGGATCGTCTTTAAGAGTCCTCCAGTGCTGTTTTAATAAGTTTTAACGGGGTTTGCGTGGCTGTGTGGGCATCATGCACGCTGATGTCTGCTTTCTGCTTTGCGCGTGTTTTTTCTCCACTGGAGCGCTGCAGCTGCGCGGACAGGTGCTTCAGACGTGCAGCCAAACCAGGTGAGTGCATCACCTCACTCATGCATTCAACCATTCTTCATCACAAACGTGCAAAAAAAAAAAAAAAAAACTGAAGAAGAGAAGGTGTAGACGCGCGCTGAATGATAATATGCCATTTCCAGTGAGTGATGAGTGCTGCACGAATTAGTTGTTTTATTAACAACTCTTTTTTTTTTCTGTGCCATAAATTATTGTAATACAAAAAAAGTGCAAAATGTAGCCTTCTTTAAACAAACGTGTCTGCACAATTTCTTTTTTAGCTGAATTCATGCAGAAAGTACCATTCTATAAAATATAAATACAACTTTTTAAAAAATATAGAACAATGAAACATGACATAATGAATCATTTAGTGTGTCACTGATCATGAGAAATCCTTTGCACCGATGGTCAGATTTCCTTGTTTCTGCTAAAACACACAAGATGCTGTTTGGAACATTCTCAAAATACATGACCCTGGACCACAAAACCAGTCATAAGGGTCAATTTTTTGAAACAGAGATTTATTCATCATCTGAAAGCTGAATAAATAAGCTTTCCATTGATGTATGGTTTGTGAGGACAGGACAATATTTGGCTGAGATACAACTATTTGAAAATCTGGAATCTGAGGGTACAAAAAAAAAAATCTAAATATTGAGAAAATCTCCTTTAAAGTTGTCCAAATGAAGTTCTTAGCAATGCATATTACTAATCAGAAACTAAGTTTTGATATATTTACAGTCGGAAATTTACAAAATATCTTCATGGAACATGATCTTTACTTAATATCCTAATTATTTTTGGCATAAAAGAAAAGTCAATCATTTTGACCCATACAATGTATTTTTGGCTATTGCTACAAATATACCCCAGCGACTTATGACTGGTTTTGTGCTCCAGTGTCACATATGAGCATCAGTACTAGCATCATTAAAGCAAAAGCGGGAAAGAACAAACACAAAGACATTTTATTTTTTCACACATTGTTGCAATGATTATTTTTGATGTTGTATTTATGCAGAACAGAATATTCATTATGGATCTTCCCTTAAGGGTATTAATATAAAAACAATATGCTTGCTATTTATTAATTTATTTATTCAACATTAAAGTGCCTAATTGATTTGCTGACTTGTTGTTGTTGTTGTTGTTGTTATGCTCTGATATCTAATAATGTCAAATCCTGCGTCCTATCAGATCCAAACGAGAAACCACCAGAACAGAGAGAGAAGCTCATAAACCTGGCAGGTAGCACAAATATACAGTTCATTTCATTTGTTCACCTTTTAAAAAATATAACATCTATATACACATATTGCTAAGATTTGTGAGAGGTCTCCGTTTCAAGCTCCCTGTTGCAACTTCTAGATGGATGAGTGAACATTAACGTTATAATAATTGAAAAGTGATTTTTCAACAGCTACTGTATGATGTCATGCAAAAATGAAGTGCTTTTTAAATGTAATTATTAAAAAAAAACTATTTTACAACCAACAGTTCCTAATAATGCCCCATTATATATTCATTTAAATATTTGATTTGGTTTTGTCAGTTTTCTGTGTTTCAAATATATCAGTTAACCAATCAACCAATTCTGTTTGCATTGGAACTGTTTTGACTTTTTTTTGTGACCTCTTTGTGTTTAACAGCACTTTACTAATGAGAAGTCCAGATGTCACCAAAGCTCCCGTTACGAAATCAGAACAGCTCCTCAAGTTAGATGACCATGACTTCACCATGAGGCCTGGCTTTGGAGGTAAGACGAGAAGAATGCATTGAGCCCAAAAAACATAAGACAGAAAGCACTTTTGAAGAGTTTCCAGGCTGCTAGAAATGATGGGCTATGCAGAAAAGTCTTCTGGGCAGTCATCTAAAACAGTATATGTATTCTAGTTGAATTATTTTAATCATAACAGATATAAATAATAAAGCTTATTGTTGGTTATGCTAAAGAACATATACAATAATACAATCATTTAATTAGATTGTTGCATTTATGTTAAATCAATATAAATCAACGATTACTTTATTTTGTTGTTGTTGATTTCTGCTTGTTCTTAGCATTATTTTATTGGCTTTATTTGTGGTGCATATGGATTAATATTCAATCTATTTTTATCTTTAACCCCTTAACTGTCACCCCCCCTTTTTGAAAATAGACTTGAAAGTGCACTATTTAAAGTTAAATTGTTATAATTCATGAACGCTTTTGAATACAGACGTAAGGTTGGTCTCTTTTTAAAGAAGGCAATCAGCAGATTATTGCAAAAGTGAAATCATTTCAAAAAATGAAAGTAAAAAAAAGTTATAA
>JAFVLL020000302.1:0-22172 GCA_021397915.2 Tor tambroides
AGTGTGACTTTTTTATCTTTTTTTCTCATAAGTGCAACATCATTACTCTTCATTTTGACATTAGATATCCCAATTGTAACTTTTTTATCTTTATTTCTCATAATTGAGAAATAAAGACTCTCGCAACCTAATTTCATGTAGTTGTGAATTTTTATTTTGCAGTTATGACTTTACTTTCCTCAATTGTGACTTTACAGCTGCCAAACGTGACTTTGTATCTCAAATAGTATATATATATTTGAATACACCAGAGCTTAGAAAGAGCAACCGTGGAGCAATTACATTTTCTTCTGTGTAACCAAAGTCCAAAGTTATTCATTAAATGGCAATTTACCCTGAGAATTTAAGTCCCCCTTAGGGTCAAAAACAGAATAAGTGCTTTGCTTCCTTTATCAGAATCCACATCCTTTCAGCTTCACTCTTCTTTAAGTTCCCTCCTTCCTCGTCAGTATGCCACTCACATGAAATAACAGAACATTTCCCGCCATCTTGTATTCTTGGCCACAGTTCTGCATGTCCTTCCACAATATTGCTAGTTGCGCTATTGATTTTGTACCATAAAACCAAAGGCTGTAATAAATTTCCTCTCTCTAGCATGATCTTGACAGACAGTGCTACACCAGCAGTTTTAATGCCATGCAGAAAAAAACGGGCCATTGCTCTTCAGCGACTACTTATGTACCGTTAAACACAGATCACTGCACACTCTCAGGATGTGCATCTCAGGATTGACTCATCTCGGAATCGACAGTCTGATTCAAAAGGCCAACGTTTACTCCTTGACCTGTCTGACGCGTTAATGCAGCGGCCCTCCAGAGTCCAGACCGCAGTGGTGGGAGAAAGACTACTATTCTTGAGTTTATGAGTCAGAAAAAACCTCTTTCCAAGTTTGTCAATACAGCCGGAGAAAATCAAGGGTTTGATTTCAATTGATGATGCAATGCATTTCAACAAGGTTTACTGAACCAAAGATCAGATCTAAGGACGAGAAGACCTGCATGAAGAGTTCAGAGGGTATACTGGGAATACTATGAGATGCATGATGAAGACATGCACAGAAAATGAAGATGTATAGAGCAATAGAGCACTTTGGGAAAAAGAGTTGGGGTAAGATATGCCATTGGGAAATCTATGGTGGCCCCTTCAAATGATTTCACACTCATCAAAGCTTCTGCAAAGTGTTTTATTATGCCAATTACACAGAGGAATTATATAATCATAGTACACTGATTCAATGAAACTACCCACAACCCTCACATGTACCGATTTAGTGCATATAAAGTACATGTACAATTGCTTTATGATTGAAGCACAGAAACCAAAGCACCTGTCTCTGGATGATGAGGATAAATTGCTCTAGTGTCTAATGCAGTCTCTGCACATGCAGCTGAACTGATGGGACCCAAATCAACTCACTCCAAGTCCCTGCAGCTGTTGCATTTAGTCACTTGAGACTCATCAGCATTATCATCATCAGAAACACACACATATTACAACATCCGGTGCAGCATGCGTATGCATGCAGAAGAGACCACGTACAGTTGTTTAAAGTTTGTTTTTTTTTTCTTGTCATGGTGAGAATTTATTTGCTGTTAATTAAATAGGGTGATCCAAACATTTTTTGACCATTACCAATGAAAATTCTGTCATCATTTACTTGCCCTTAAGTTGTTCCAAACATGAGTTTGTTTCTTCTGTTAAACAAAAAAGAAGATATTTTGAAGAATGTGTAACCAAACAGTTTCTGGTGCCCTTTGACTTTCAAAGTTTTTTTTCCATAATATGTAAATCAATGGGGTCCGGCAACTGTTGCTGTGTAAAATGGACTTCCCAATCGTTATACTAAAGCTCCAGATAGCAAGTGTTTGATTTGTAATGTTGAAGTGTATTTTTTTATAATACTAGATTATGTATTTTAAAATGACCATTTCTAAATTGATATAAAACAGAAAAAGAATGCACTTGTGTTATTTGGGTTTTCTAATTTAGCAAATAAAAAACTACTTAATTTAACAATTTAGTGGAGTAATTGGACAGCAACTGATATTACAATTGTTTCAAATAAACAAATCAACTTGGAATTTGGTGCATTGAACTTAAATGTAGTAAGTTTATTAACAGTCATTTGAAGTTTAATTCACTCAGAAGGTATTAGTACACATTACTTAATTAAGCCAGTTTCCTCAAAGTAAATTCAGCAGTCAGGTTCAGTGTTGTTTTGTTGAGTCACTGGACTAAAACATTCTTCAAAGTATGTTCTTTTCTGTTCCACAGAAGAAAAACCCATAATAGGGCACATTTATAGCTTACAGACTGATTGTCAATCACCCAAAAAATGAAAATTTTGTCATCATTTTCTCACCTGTATGAATGTCTTTCTTCCTCTGAACACAAGAAGAGATATTTTTAAGATATTTTAAAGATTTCCATAGTATTTTTTCTATACTATGGAAGTCAATGGCTACCATCAATTGTGTGATTACAATACCAACACTGGTACACAACAGACAAATGAGAACAATCCAGTTTTATAAAGAGCTCTAGTAACTCCCTGATGAAAAATAAAAATGCATAAAATGCCTAAAATGGTTTGCTGGTCTTAGCAGATTTTAGATGATTTTTCTTCAGCAAGGTTTTCTGTATTCTGAATGCATTATTTTTTCACAAATTCATCACAAAATAGGATAAAGATTTGTGCTGGTTTTGTCCAAAACAACAGTTTTCCTAGGGCGTTTCCAAACCTTTGGAGGGCACTGTATATATTCTAAATACGATAGCATATTATTGTTTCAAAGAGCTCAGGTTTCAGGATGCTCTCTTGGGAGGAACTGAACAGCAAGCTTTTTTATTCTGTCAGGATACATTTCAATGCTGCCATGTCGTGTACATCTGACAAGCATGTCTCTAGAACATTCTGCCATGCTGTATGAATAAAGTATGTAACACTGGCCAGACAGCACGTATGAAGCAGGAGGCAGCTTTTCTCAATGAAGGATTCACTACTGCTGGAAGTGATTGATCTGCTGAACATACAAGCACTGATCTTCACCAGTACAGTATATGCTGTGTTTTTAATGCAGATGTGCTGGTGTCCCTATAGGAATCTGAACTAGCATACTCTCTTAGAAAAAAAGGTTCTTTGGGGTTCTATATAGAACCCGAGGGTTCTTTACTTATGTGTTCATCTTAATTCATCAGTTCATCAATTTATGTGTTCATCTTAACTTAAAATGATAATTTACCAATGAAACCTGGAAGAAACTTTTGAGATGGATGTTTAGCAGATGCCTTTTGGTACGGTGTTTATTGGAGGAGAGTCATTAATCTTAAAGGAGACAGGAATCCAAAATGCATATAACAACAGCAACCATAAATTTCAATTTCTTCCGTGTCAGACACCTGCATTATTCTGAAGACGTCTCTTGTTATATTGTTGTGTCCACCTGAATGCTGCTGTTATATAAGAGGATGTTCATAAAAAAATACAATAGACTTCTAGAGGAACCGACTGTATTCAGAGCATTAGTATTCGTTTTGATGGATAAATATAAACATAAGAGATGACAGAATGTTTACTTTCAATTTATAGCAGCTTGGATAGACGTATTAGTTTTCTGTGTTTTATATAGTGCCGTTCTCAATAATGATCATTGATATATTATACACTAAAAACACATCGGAGGCTATCAAAACTCATTCCGCTTTCTGCTCATTTGCTCAGTCCGTTCTCACATAAAAAGTGATGTATTCAGCCCGAGCTGCAGCAGTTCCCTCAGGCTCTGCAGTATAAATGTTTGAAATCACTAATGTCCAGATAGATACTCAAAGAGCCAAATTACGCAACTATTTTACATGCGATTCAGCTCAAAGGCAGTGGCAAAAATAACTAACAGACTGTGTACCTGTATCGTGACTACGTCAGTCAAACTTGTGAATATGTAAGCAAAAAGTGAGATTACTATGGTAATAGACAGAGAAAGGGGAATATTTTAATACTGCAGGCTGCCATCATAATGCAAAGTGCTGGCATCATAACGGCAGCTAATCAACATTTATGAAGCTTTACGGCTAATGCCGACTCTGCATAAGAAGAACATTCTTGTACCATTTCCCTAGGAAGTGAAAGCATAAATTGTCCCTAAACCTCCATAAAGCCCTGTTTTAAAATTCACAACATGGTGAAGGCAGCCACAAGGAATGGACAAGATGTTTTTTGTATATTGATTATCACGAGGATGATGTATTGAGGAGGTTTTCTTTCATGGAAGAGGAAATGCTCATCATCAATAGAGACGAGACATCCCATTTTGGTATCAGCACCAAATTAAATTTAGAAAAGTGTTTTATATACATAGAAAGCATGTTGAATGCAAGTAATGTGACTGCTTTGATGTTTCAAGTAACCTTTGTCAAAATATTGGTATATTTATATTTAGATGTATTTATGTAAAAATGAAATGAAAAATACTTCTTTTTGTTATATGAACTATCATTACACTGAATAACATTTTCGTGGGTGCCTTCTGTAAATCATGGTAAAAATGTATGACAATCATTATTTTTGCTCAGGAAAAATACAATTAAACAGGACACTCTAATGTACAAAATCAAAATGTGTATGGTCTCTTTAAACATCATTTAGACGGTCTGCTCCGGTCTGATCAAGCATTCTTGGCCATATGCTGCAATGTGAAACAGCCCTTTTACCATTCAGTCAAACCACGCATGACTAACTTGTAAATAGTTTTTTTTTGTTGTTTTTTTTTTGGTAAGAAGCATTTGCCAGGAACATAAATGTGAATGTAATTGTAAATGAATTTCTCTCTGCCAATTCAGTCTCTATCCTTCTAAATGCATCATCGTGATTATAAGAACGCAACCCAGGGAGAAAAGTTTATTCAGCAAATACACTTGGATTAAATATTTTTAGTCTTCAGCTAATTGGGTATGTCAAGAAAATACATTATTTGGAACACAAGATTCTTTTAGCAAAGTAAAACTACAAAATAGTTGAGAAGCTCTAGCGTAACTGCTCAGTAAGAAGCTTCTATGTTGCCTTTAATTATTGCAGAAAACACAGAGGCTACTTCAGCAACTCAGCTCAACATCACCATTCAGTTAGCCTCACAAACAAATGATACCTTCCAGGACAGTCTGTGACAACTTTATGAAGACCACCTGGTCTTGCAGATGAATCCAAAATCAGCAAACCTGCTGCAAAACTCTTGTATTGTCTAGACCAGAGTTGTAGGCCAATGTCTTCGAGACCCCGACCGGTAAACAGAAAATGATCCAGATCAAGTCCCAATACCTAGACTAATACAGATTCAGACCAGGCCTGGTTCTGCAGGGGTTCTTTACAGCTCTATCTTCACTCAGAGAATCATTCCCTCTAGGTCAGTGAGATTGTGAAATGATCTTTCCAATGCTTATCTGAGCAGCCAAGTTGGTTTAAAGAAACATCTAAATGTATTTTTTTTTTTTGTTATGCTGGTTGGAAGTCTCCTCACATCCCAAAAGCAATCACTAAGTTATGTGGTTTAAATGTATTTATATCGTCTGTGGAATGTTTGTGCAATCATTATTTGCAATTGTGCAAAATGTTTGTGCAATCATATCCCTCAGTCCAAGGGCTACGATAGGCTGTCCTACCTGCCTGTAAACATATGTATTTTCACATCATGTGTTTTGGAGGAGGTATGGCTTTGGAGAGTGATTTGCAGGGAGGGTGGAATCTTTTGGGAACTAGTCCGTACCTCCATCACCCTAGCCCCAATTTTGCCCCCCAAAGTTCACAAGTGAAGCCCCTCCCACGCTTAACGGACAGTAGAGACGTTTCGTCCCGTGGATTTCATTCGGAGGTGATGATGATAGTTAAAGTGTGCAGTGAGGATTCAGGGTGACAGGAGGCAGAGGGCAGCTGATCTCCAGAGACTTCTAATGATTGCCGCGATGACTCTGGAGCTGGGCGTCCCGCGGGCCTGACCGGCGCTGATTGAATTCCTCTGATCTCTGCTCAGTTCAGGCTCAGCTGAGTGCATCCGTGAGACAGTGTTACTGGAGTCAGGAATGAAGTATTGATCAAGATGTGTGCTTCTCTTTCTGTCCTCTATCGACTGAGATGCTCGCGTTCCTGTTTGTGCAAGTCATTACTTTCATTTTGAGCAAAAAATTACTAAACGGCCATGACTGACAACTCAACTTTGTGTGGCGTAAAAAGACACATGAATGAAAAAGATAAAATAAATCTGACTTTTATTTTATGTGGCAAGCTTCCACATCAAAGTGCAAGAAAGATGGACCTGGTGTTTTCTGATGTTTCACAAAGGAAAAATATTGCTTTCTGTCTTCTATGTGTCTGAACTCTGTCTTTGTATATTTTCTACAGAGAAAACTTACTCAGACTGCATACATCATCATGTCAAACATCTCTGAAGGCTAAAACCTCAAGGATTTTATTGAACCTTAGCAGCAAAATAAAAAACGTATTCCTATACCTATAACCTTACTCACCACACAGTTTATAATGATATTCTATAATATTCTATTTTTATAAATATGTAAATAAATAAAAAAACTAATAAAAATAGAATTTTATTATTATTATTATTATTAATAATAATAATAATAATAATAAAGATTTTTATGATTATTTTTATTATCTATAATTAAATATAGATTTTTATAATTATTATATTGTATATATACACTATTATAAAAAATAATTTTGAGAGTTTTGTGTTTGCATAAATTATTGTGTGTGTATATATATATATATATATATATATATATATACACACACACACACACACACACATACAGTCTTGGCCAAAAATATCGGCACCCTTGGTAAATGTGATCAAAGTAGGCTGTGAAAATTAATCTGCATTGTTAATCCTTTTGATCTTTAAATCCTTTTAATATTTAAAATATTCACAAAAATCTAACCTTTCATTGGATAATGAGAATTTAAAATGGGGGGGGGGGCTCATTATGAAATAAATGTTTTTCTCAAATACACATTGGCCACAATTAACGGCATCCTTTTATTCAATACTTTTTGAAACCTCCATTTGCCAGTTTAACAGCTCTAAATTTTCTCCTATAATGCCTGATGAGGTTAGAGAACACCTGACAAGAGATCAGAGACCATTCCTTCATCCAGAATCACTCCAGACCCTTCAGATTCCCAGCTCCATGTTGGTGCTTCTTCTCTTCAGTTCACCCCACTCATTTTCTACAGGGTTCAGGTCAGAGGACTGGAATGGCCATAGCAGAAGCTTGGTTTTGTGCTCAGTGACCCATTTTTGTGTTGTTTTTGAGGTTTGTGTTTGGATTATTGTACAGTTGGAAGATCCAAACATGGCCCATTATAAGATTTCTAACAGAGTCAGTCACTTATTGATTTTTTATCTGTTGGTATTTGATAGAATCCATGATGCCATGTGTCTAAACAAGATGTCCAGGACCTCCAGCAGAAATATAGGCCCACAACATCAAAAATACAGCAGTATATTTCATTGTACACATGGGGTACATTTTATCCCTGTGTTCACCAAACCCATCTTGAGTGTTTGCTGCTAAAAAGCTCATTTTTTAGTTTCATCTGACCATAGAAGCCAGTCCCATTTGAAGTTCCAGTCGTGTCTGATAACTGAATATGCTGGAGTTTGTTTTTGGATGAGCTAGGAGAATTTTTCTTGAAACCCTCCCAAATAACGTGGTGATGTAGGGGCTGTTTAACAATTTTTTAAAAGGTTTTCTGACCCCGAAACTCAACTATTTTCTGCAATTCTCCAGCTGTGGTCCTTGGAGAGTCTTTAGCCACTCAAACTCTCCTTCTCACCGTGCATTAGGACGATATAGACACACGTCCTCTTCCAGGCAGATTTGTAACATTTTCTGTTGATTGGAAATTCTTAATTATTGCCCTGATGGTGGAAATGGGAATTTTCACTGCTCTAGCTCTTTTCTTAAAGCCACTTCACTAATTTGTGAAGCTCAATTATCTTTTGCTGCACATCAGAAATATAGTCTTTGGTTTTTCTCATTGTGATAGATGATTAAGGGAATTTGGGCTTTGTTTTCCCTCCTATTTATATTTCTGTGAAACAGGAAGCCATGGCTGGATAATTTCATGTTCATAATCGCCCTGGAGTGCTCAAAATTGTGAATATGAATGGGAATATACTTCAGAGATCTTTTACTCATAAGAATTTCTAGGGATGCCGATAATTGTGTACAACGTGTATTTGAGAAAAACATTCATTTCATAATGATATTTCCCCCCATTTTAAATTCTTATTCTCCAATGAAAGGTTAGATTTTTGTGAATTTTTTAAATAAAAGATCAAAAGGATTAACAATTCAGATTAATTTTCACAGCCTTCTTTGATCATATTTACCAAGGGTGCCGATATTTTTGGCCATGACTGTATATATATATATATATATATTTATTTATTTTTTTTGCCATCAGCAAAGGACTGAAGTAATATGAAAGAAGTAGAGCCCACTTATCTGCCTTTCAGCAAATCAGGTAGAATTATTAGGTCAATGTTACATCACATAATTAATATTCATGAGCCAAGCTGATAAAATTTATATGTGGCCACCGGAAGCCCCGCCACCGCCCAAGGGTGCCAGCACTTTCAGCCCACTCTGCCAATGTTAGTCGGCTGATATTAAAATATCCACCTCTTCAGGCTCACATTAAAAACACATTTCTTTTCCAGGCTATATTTGCAATGATTTTCACTCCTGATATTACTTCAAAACAGGTAAATGTGCCTTTTTCGCCTCAAAGATCTGAGTATCTGCCTATAGCCCTAATAAATTCCCAGTCAATGCCATGTCAATCATCAGCTAATTAATATTCATGACAGCCTTCTCAGTAACATCATAACCCACCCATCTTTGTCCCCGCCCACAGTAAAACTTCCTCCAGCACTACTGCCACACACACACTATGCTTCTGCCATGGTTTGAGAGGCCTGCATTTTCTTACCTTATTCTCCCTTTCTCATCCAAATAATTACCTGTCATTCTCTACTATATATGTTAAGTAAAAAGAAGCAAAAGCACAAAATAAAGAAGTTAACCCACCACCTGAGCTCATCTAAACTCACTAGTGACTGAGGAGAGAATGAGATTCAGCTACATGCTACACTGCAGACACTGTGGATCTGTCCCACAACTCCCTCAGTATCTCTGCATTATTTGGTACCTGACAGATTGTTTGTGACCAACCACCTGCCACTGGCACAGATGTCCGACTGAAAATGTTTAAAATACGAAGAGTATAATGAAGGAGACCTCCCCATCGTGACTAATCAGGACATGATTTTCTCATGAAGATGCTCTGCAGTAATGGAGTAAATCTTCTGTTTCTTATTCAAAGGTTCTACTCTAACCATGATATTACAAGTAAAGGTCCATGTTAAAGATACATACAACGACTGTTGCATAAACATGGCCACAAACAGAAGAACATAATGTCATCAGATTGGACACAAATGACGCCAGTGACATGAAAGACTATTTACAACTGGGTATAGGTTTTCCTAAACATTTGAAATATGGATATTTTTCATACAAAAAAATGCATGGATTTGCTACAGGATGCCTTTATTCACGCCCTGGAGCCGTGTGAGGCACGTTTTATTATGGATGCACATGCTTTATTTGATGTCTTTTGGACTATTCATCAGAAACACTCACCCACTGCAATGATAACAGGACTATTTTTTTATATAACTCCGATTGGATTCGTCTGAAAGAAGAAAGTCATATACACACTGTAAGAAAAAAAGTTGAGAAACGTTTTCAGGCAACCAGCTTCAGCAGCTTCAACTTATTTTTGTAGGAGATTTTTGAGTTTTCTCAACGTTTGGTTGTATAAACTTAAAACAACAAGTTAAGAAAACTCAAAAATCTGCTGAAGCTGGTTGCCTTAAATGTTTTAAGTTCTCTCAACTTTTTATTTATTTATTTATTTATTACAGTGCACCTAGGATGCCCCGAGGGTGAGTAAAACAGGCTAATTTTCATTTTTCGGTGAACTAACCCTTTAATAATCACATTTATTTAATAATCAACACTCAAATATGAGTTGCATAGCCTACTGTATAAACATTTAAATTGCACATAAGGTAGTTTTTAGATCATCTTTTTACTGATATAAATATGTTTTAACTTCTAATTCTTTGCTGAAACATAAGCATTTAAAAATTTGTTATAATAAGCCGTTTTTAAAAACTTTTATACAATTATTTAAAATGAATAAATTATACCCATTTTCTCACTGTTAACTAGCATGCATATTACTAGCATACTGGCTGTTTATTAGTAGACTTATAAAGTGCATATTAATGTCATTTTCAGAAAATAAGAGTGTACTGGGGCAAACGTCATAGTTAATAGTGAAAACTGGACCTTAAAATAAAGTGTGATCATAAAGGGTAGTAATAATCAAGAACAAAAATTATACTCAGTATGATTAATAATATTTATAATATTATTATAATTAATATTACATAAGCATTCGAATTGCACAGAAGGTCGTAACTATTAATGAGACAATTTTGTTTCTATTCCAATTTGTTGCTGAAATATAAACATTTAAACACTGTCTGTGTTAAAAACTTGTGCAGTTTAGGAAAATCCTCCTCTCTCCTCATCTTTGACACCATCAAAACGGAGAAGCACTAATTAAAAATCTCCATTTGGTAAATGATTTTGGCCCTCCGAACTATTTTGGGTAACATTTTCATTGCCTTAACTTTGGCGCATAACTTGTTACACATAGCATAATCATTTGAGCTAAAGACTTTAAATACATTCTCTCATCTTTGTTCCACGCTCAGCAGGCACATCAACCAAATGGGAGTCCAATGAATTGATGAAAACAAAATTATGGCCTATATGTGATGGCAGTAATGACACAACAGTAATTATAACAGGATTACTGAAAAATAAAGAGTAGCCCGTTCATTAGCTCATTACAGATCCAGTAATGTGATTAGTGTAATGCATCACCCAACAGCACGGCTCTTAACCAACACACTGTTACACATAAAAATGACTAAATACACGATAAAAAAATATAGCATAATCTAAAACAATAATATAAAAATATACAATAAAATGTCATTTAATAATGTAATTAATATAATAAAAAAATTATAATGCTCTCTAAATGAGTTATCATTGCATCCCTGTTGAAAATGATACTTCACATGTGCTTTCTATGACAAATGGAATAAGCAATGACAAACGCATAAACGATGAGAACCGGAGACAAACGCATTACAGATGATTCATTTTATCTAACGATTTCTTAACTCAGAAAAACAAAGCATGACAATCCCGTCAATGTGATCTAGGAGGAGAGTTCAAAATCTGAAGGGCAAGTAGAATAATGCATTTCACTGAACTGATGAATATTTGCCTCATGCATTAGCGTAAAATCTCTTTAGTCAGGGACACAATTCGACTTTCCATCTGAGAATCTAACCAGACACATAAAACAAGGACTGCGCAAGAGATTTACAATAAAGGATGAGCTCTTAAGGCTGGAGAAGAGGGCATGCTTTGCTATGGATGCTCATGGAGAGGGTAACGTAAGTTCAGACTTAATAAGATCATTAGCTCAGCTCTGCGGTGCTTACAGTTATTGGGGCTAAACGACTATTTCATTATGCTTTAAATCATTTGCTGTTAGTTAGTCAGATCATGTTTATTGCAATACTGGTGATTTCAGACAGAACTCAGTCACTATATCAAAAACCAGAAGTGTAAGAACAGCAGATTTATCGATGATTAAAGACAGTATGAAAAACCATTAAAAACTGAAAGAGTTAATGACAAATATAAATATCCACAATGAAGAAAGGGAACCGGCTAGTTTAAAACATTGTATACATGTTGGTTTCACATCATTTTGGGGGGCAAAAAAAACATTTATACCATTTTCAATAATAATAATAATAATAATAATAATAATAATATGTTATTATAATTATATAACAACAACAACAACAATAATAACCAACAATACCAAAAAATATAATATATAATATAATATTATTATAATTCATATTAATATTATAATTGCTATTATTAATCATAAGGGCACATAGGAAAAATGTAAACACCACTTTCAAATTAAGTTAAAATTATTATTATCATTTTTAATATTATTATTAGTTGTAGTAATAATAATATCCAAAAAAACTAATAATAATCAATATTATTATTAATATTTATAATATTATAGCTGATATTATTGGGAATATGGGCATATTGGAAAAACAAACATCACTTTTAAATTAATTTATAATAATAATAACCAATATTATGAATCATATTTATTATATTATTATAATAAATGTTACTATTGTAATTGATATTATTAATTATAAGGATATATGGGGAAAAAATTAACTACTTTTAAATTAAATAATAATAACAACAACAACAACAACAACAACAACAACAAAGTTTTTTTTTTTTTACAAACTGAATTAACCTTGACATTATCTGATATTTAAAGAATCTTACTGACCTTGACACACAGTCATAAAGATCTCCTATATTATTCTTTTCTTTTTTCTCTCTCTAATTTTTTATAGCCCATAATAAACCATGAAGACAGTGAGTTCTTTTGATCCTCGCTTAATGAAGTACAGCTGTCATGATCAGTAGATCAGACATCCCTTTTAAATAACTGTTCAGCACCTGCTTTCTGCAGGCTGTACTAGGCAAACATTAGTTGCAGGAGGCAAAAATACAGCTGTGATTGGATTCATCTGGCCTGAGCTGCCTGTGCTACAGAACACCAGCAGAACAACTTTTGTCTGAAATACAGAAATATAATGAAATACATGTGAGAAAATTTTGTCTAACTTGCAATGGCATTTGCCTGAAAGACATTTTTAGGCATGGACTGAACAAGCCTCTGCGGTCTCTCCTGCTTGATGGAAAGGTGCGCTGGACTGTGTTAGAGGTCGTTAACTATTATGTCTTGAGTTCAGATCCTTCTACTTCCACATCACATGCAGAATCCTAAATTTACGGTCCCTATGTTCAGTCTGCTGTCATCTAGGACACAGGTGTCCAATCCCGCTCCAGCTTCAACACACTTGCCTGCAAGTTTCTACAGAGTCTGAAGAGCTTGATTAGCTGATTCAGGTGTGTTTAATTAGACTGGAGCCTAGTGCTGGGCGGTTTGACAAAAAATCTGTATCATGTTTTTTATGATTCTGGCGGTTTCACGGTTTGTCCCTGACTTGCCTTTATATGAATCAGAATGCATGAAACAGTTGCAGAACCACTGCATTTTAATCACAATCCCAACAAAACTTAAGGCAAAAACAATAATCTCAGACAAGGTCTGACCTTGTCTTTGTGAAATTAAAATACATAAAACATAGCTGCACAAATCAAAAACAGCCGACGGGCTAAATGAGAATGCAAATTCACTCTCTGACAGCAGGTGGCGCTTACGGAACAGCAGAAATACAGCGTTCCCTTTGTTACCACTGTAAACAAAGCAGAGCTGCGCTTTTAACCACTACATTAATATGCATTATACAGAGGTAAGATCAAAAGAAAATACCATCCAAACATTTCTGAAGACAGTCAGTTCCCCTGAGAGATGCATTCATATAAACCCCCACCCCAGTTTTCTTCCGATATTTCATGCATCGTGAGCAGTGATCTTGCTCTGCCTGCTACAGTATTTTCTCCTCTTTGCATTCGTCTTCAGCGTCTGTGGCTTCTGTTAACGGCCGTTTACTGTTAATTAGTTGTGTGTTATCAATAGTTCAAAAAGTTCTCCAACCATTAGTAAGAAGTGTATGCTGTTAACAGCAATCCCCTCTCAATTCACGATGCTGTCTACATTGCTTAGCCACTATGCCGTTTTTTAAAAAGAAATTCATACCATGTGCTTAATTCAAACCGGTTTAGCGGTTGAAATGGTATATCGCCCAGCACTACTGGAGCCCTTCAGGAACAGGGCATGCTCTTGTTCTGATTTTCAGGAAGGATGAACTTCTGGTGATGTGCTACAGATGTAATTCCCGTGGGTGTTAACAGTGTTTTATGGGTGGCTGCATCACATCTCTTCCTGTTATCTCATTTAGTTTTACTCATTATATGAGGTCAAATGCACATAAAAATATCAGATAGCAATAATTAATCCATGTTCTATACTATTTCTGGTTGACACGCTGTTAATGTAAAAGCAAAGCAGTGATTGGGGTTAAAAAAGTGAACAATGTGCTTGACTGCTAAAAAAAATACAATGTCTGGGAGTTATAATAATTGATTATAACAGGAGTTTTTGTTTTTTGTTTTTGTTTGTCACCGCATAACTGTGTCAGTGATCTTTGCTCGCTTTTTTATATATAATTTATTCCCAGTTTCAACAACCATTTTGTTCGTCATGATAATGAAATAATCAATATGAAGTCTTGATTTTCTAACCTGTAATAAACAAGTTGATAAACTGATTCTTGTAGCAAGAATATGGCATGCTTCTCCCCCAAAAAACTTGTTAATATTAATCAACATTAATAAACATTATTACAATATCAAGAGCAAAGATTTTGTCATGATACTATCTCATCCTCTAATTAGTTCCTGTTTTTTAATTTATAGGCTATTTACATTATGCAGTTTTTGTGTAAATGCATGTAAAAGAGAAAGAGCAAACAGTCTGTGTATCTGTTTCACCTTTGCAGTGTAAAGAGGACTTTTGTTGATGTTGATAAAAATTATTGAAGTAACTGTTTAAATTGTATTTGACAGAGTGTTTAAATATTTGACATACAAAAATTGCCCTTACAAAGGTAAAAATGCCCCTTGAAATCAATTGAAGGGTGCAAATATTGCCCCTTAATGGAAAAGTTTATTTCTGACCTTGCATGATTTTTTTGAACAGTAACAAGTACACTATTAAAGTATAGCAAAATGATTTCTATTGTATTACATTCTGCTTGTTGGGATATTTTATCTAATTTATGTAGATATTTATGTGACCAATACACAGGGCTGCAGTGAACAATTCTTTCTAGACTGAGATTACTTGAAGTTGAAAGAGAATGTAAATGAAAATAGAAACAGAGGACAGAACATATTGTGCAGTGCATTAGTTTTATAATAAGTGCAATGGCGCTTTTTTCTTACAGAATCACAGTTACCTGTCACTCAGGGAAAATGGATATACATTCCATAGTGTGTAGCTGACCGGGATTTGAGAGGAGCCTAAATCCCAGAGGATGTGGATTACTGGCACCGACGACTCAAATCACAGTCAGGAAACCCATATAGAAAGACACCGAGCACAAGAAGAGAGACTGAGAGACCAGCAGAGACAGAGACAAAGGCGTAGAGAGAAAACTGTTGATCTGTTGCCGACTGGTGAGGGTTTGCAGGTTGTTCTCTGTATTCAGCCTGTCAGATTTCACCCTCTGAGACCCACTGTAGCATATGCAACACCTATTTTTCACAAAAATATGGACTCAAAAACGCAGCGCACACTGTGAAATATATCACAGCAAGGAATGACAACACACTGCCTAACCACCCCAATGCACTCTATACACACACACATATAATTATAATTTTCTTAATTATTATTATTTTCAATTCTTAGCATATGAGCCCACTGGTTTTCTGCAATAAGTGGTTATAAAATGTCATCTAATCTTCAATAGAGTCACAAATAATGAGCCCCCCAGCTCTTAATGCATTGTGTTTTTCTTCTCAAGCATCAGTAAATGTTTTCAGCTTTTGTAAAAGCTGTCAGTTGTCATCAGTGTGAAAGGATGGATCTCAAAACCATAATCAGTGTTGTAAGTGGATCAAATAATGGATCGAATATGCTGGAAAACCACAGAATGTGCAGGGCCGGAAGGATTTGCTGAAGAACAGTGATCAGGGACAAGGGACTCATAAACAAACTCATTAAACTCATCACAAAAAAAAACAAAAAAACATCTTTGGGTCATCCAGGTAGCGACAACAAAATTCACTTCATTTCTTTTTCCACTGCACTGTGAATGTTTAATGGGATGTGTTAAAGATATGAAATGAAAGATTATAATTGTTTGTGTTGTTAGCTTAAGCACATTGTGTTTGTCTATATTTGTGACTGATTAAAATCAGATGTCATTTAATGACTAATTAATACAGAAAACCAACCGATTCCAATGGGTTCACATACTTTTTCTTGCCACAAATATATTGCCCAAAAATATAATCACAATTATTGTTATTTAAATTTTTTTCTTACATTTCATCAGAATTACTGCACTTTCACATAAGCACAAATCAAGAGAGCATCAACGCTCCTAGCTTGCTCGCAGAGCTCCTAGCTACACTTAGCAGAATATCTCGAAACAGAAATCGGTCAACTCTAAATAACGTGTTTGCAGGGTTTTCAGTTCAACAGCGCTTCTTCTTTAATGGAGAGAATGTGTGTGCTCATGGTTGCCAGGTTGGGGAATATTACGTAAACTGGGCAGAAAATAGGCTTATTGATTTATGAAGAAAGCTCTGATTGAGAGACTGAAACTCTTTAAATCTGGCAACCGCAACCATGAAAGCTTGAGGAGGCTTGTTGTTGCCAATGCAAAAAACGCAAATTAACAGCAAACTAGCAGGCATATATTGCAGATATTTATGCTTAACAAATCGAGAGAGGCAGAAAAATGTAATCACGATTCGCATATGATTTACCCACAACCCTGAAATGTAATTTTTGTATAGAAAAACAATTGTGTTATGTTGTTGGGTCGTCACTTGATGTAAAATCTGGGTTCTGAAGCAAAACTATATAAGAAGTACTGCTATAACTGTCCAAAGCTCAAAACTAAACCTATCGGTGCAGTCTGCCATTTCTAGACCCTGTTTGAACAAACAAAGGCAAGTTCATTAGCTGCTGCCTTTCCAGTTTAGAAAAGCGGATCAGTGGTGAATGCTATCTGCCCTCTGACTGCTGCAGCTGCAGAATCAAAACACGCTGAGATTAGTGTGTCTGTTCCACGGCTCTGAGAGACCATCATTCAGAGAACATTCGTCACAGGCCCACAGAGCCACCATAATGATAATGAAAATGAAAATGACACCTTTTTTATGGATTAAACAATCCATGCCAGACTCCAGCAGAGGGGCATAACTGCACTTCAAACTATTCATAATTATAAAAAGCTACCGAAAGCCAATATATCAACACGCCTCATCAAAATCCATGAGGCTCAGGTGATATTACGGTCATGAATAGAGCAAAGTTTTAACTAGATTTTCACGTCTCACAGGGAACCTCAAACTTCAGATGTAAACTGAGGTCTGAATCAAGAGCGCATTAACATTTTTATATAAACACAGTTGCATAATACTTAAATATTCCTGCATGTTGAAGATAGCCACTCAAAACAGAGATTATTTACATGTAACCATCCTAAAACTAGACATATAAGAACAGTGAAAAATATTGTTTTTGCTCATACACCAGTAAAGATATTTGATTGATATGATTTTAATTAAAAAGTGCATGCACCTGACACAGTCTATTTTCTGGAAAATGGAATGAAGGAGAAATGCTCTATATACATGAACCAAGACTTAAAAAATTCATCACATAAGGCCGGTAATTTGTCACAGAATTTGCTGTCATGCTGTGAAAAATGGCCAATTAATAATATATGAGATTAAATGACATCCAAAAAATAACCTGTGGTGATGTACTGCACCTACAGTAGCAATCAAGGGAAAGCGTAAATGACAAATAGGACAGGCGATACCTGCTCTATAGAGTTCAAGCTAAATTACACGTCTGTTTGGTAAGTGCAGAGGAGGAGAAAAAGACTACCTGTTTTAGGCTTCATCAACCCCATTTCGTTTTTAAAAGCCATGTTTTTAGAGGTAAAATGATAAATGATTTTTTGAGGCTATGAAAACAATGTAACTTGATCAAAACTTCAGTACAAAAGAGCATTTATTTAAACTAAGTGTCAAAAATTACCTGTTTTTAACTTACACGACCCCAGAAAAAAAGAGACTACATGTTTCTTAAAATGTCTAAAATGTCTAAAATTAAGTAACAAGAGGAATATCGCCCAAGGCAGTGAAGTAAAAGTACAGTTTTTTAGTTGGAAATGTACTCAAGTAAAAGTAACAGTGCCCACTGTTAAATCTACTCTTAAAGTACAAATTTTCCAAAAATGTACTCTAGTAAATGTAAAAGATTAAATATACTTCAGAAGTTCATTAACGGCTGTGTGTAGCACCTACTTCTCTGCAGATCCTTCTGTAGGATCCCATTAGAAATGAGTGGCTGAAGTTTAATTTGAACATGATTCTTGATTTAGTGCAGCACGTTTAAGTGTAGATTGCTTTGTGAAGGACATGAAGGGGGCATTTCTTAAAGGCCCATCAGCAAATAAATGGGCAGTGTTATTCTAAAGGTCAGTGAGAAGATGGGGGGGGGGGGTGCTACTGTTTTTTAGCACAAAAATAAATTTAAAGGAATAGTTCACCCAAAAATTGAAATTCAGCTGAAAATTTATTCACCCCCAGGCCATCCAAGATGTAGACGAGTTTGTTTCTTCATTGAAACAGATTTGGAGAAATGTAGCATTACATCACCTGCTCTCTAATGGATCCTCTGCAGTGAATGGGTGCCGTCAGAATGAGAGTCCAAACAGCTGATAAAATCATCACCATAATCCACATGACTCCAGTCCATCAATTAACATCTTGTGAAGTGAAAAGCTGCATGTTTGTTTAAAAAAAGATCTATTATTAAGGCGTTTTAACTTTAAACCGTCGCTTCTGGCCAAAATACCAGTCCATAATAAGGCTTCCTCCAGTGAAAATGTCCATATTCTGTTGTCCTCTCACATCAAAATTCACTGACATATTTGTTTTGAACTGTTCTGGACTGTTTTCACTTATAAACGGTGCTTGATCGGTGCATATTTTTCTCTTGATTCAGACATTTTTACTGGAGAAAGCATATTAGAGGTGACTCATATTTTAGCAGTTAGCAACAGTTTAAAGTTAAAATTGTCTTGATGTATTTGTTAATCACAAACACAGTTTTTTGAAACATGGACTGGGGTGGTGTGAATTACTTGTGGATTACGGTGATGTTTTTATCAGCTGTTTGGACTCTCATTCTGACGGCACCCATTCACTGCAGAGGATCCATTAGTGAGAAAGTGATGCAATGCTAAATTTCTCCAAATCTGTTCTGACGAAGAAACAAACTCATCCACATTTTTGCTTGAAGGTAATTAAATTTTCAGCAAATTTTAATTTTTTTTTTTTTGGGGGGGGGGGGGGGTGAACTATGACAAGTCTTGGTTAGCCTAACGCAGTACACGTAGAAAGGTTGTTTTTTTTTCTTTTAAAGAAAACGAGTAGATAGAATGTAGAAAAAATAAATCTAGTGTTTTTTTTAGTTTTTTTTTTCATATTTCATTTGCAGCGGCTCTCTATACTGTACATAGTCTAAGCTACGTGGCTGTGAGATAAATTAAAGCACTTGAGACCAAACACAATTATTTAGAGTCTCATCGAGATCTGTCCACATTCTGACAATCAAAGGCTACACAAATTAAGAGAAGTCACTTGATGCTCTTCCTTCCTTTCTTAAGAACTCATCAGCTGAGACTGATTTTAAAAAACCCTCCCATCGTGCGAAGCGTGCAAGACACATGGACAGATTGAGACAATGACTTTTTTCTTTCTCTCTTTTCTTAAAATTATCTTTCTCGGATTGAATGTGCTCATCCCTCAATGCCAGCACTGACATTCTGGGAGATAAAAGAGATTTAATGGAAGATTCCACACCTTTTTCTCCCTCTCCTTTTTTTTTTTTAATCGGAATGACTATGCTGAAGTGTAAATCCTTTGATATTCCCACAGACGCTGAACACAGGGGTTCAAGGACAGAAGGGTGAGAAAAAGAAATAGAGACTTAAAGCCCTGAACGCAAATACTGGATCCAAAGAAAGCCGCAAACACAGCAGAGAAGAATAAAGAGTTTTGCTGGATTATAGATGAGGTGTATGTGTCCGTGTGTGTGTGTGTGTGTGTGTGTGTTTGTTTGTTTGTGTGTTGTTATGGATTATGATAAGTGTTTTGGAAATCTCAGTCAGGATGACATGAAGTGAAGAGGAAACATTTATTAAGCATTTTTAGTCGTTACACCACAAAAAAAAAAAAAAGCATCAAGACAAAATAAACACAACTGAAAAGCATACATAAATTCATTCATAACATTCAAACAATAGCCTTGTTTTAAGACATGATAGACAAGATTATACTACCTTCTGAGATGTCAAGTTTGGGCTTAAATCTAAAGCAGCACTACATGTATGGATGGATAAAACAATGCAACAATGCAGAATGTATTGAAGAGATGAATTCAGTACTCATAAAACAACTGAAATTATATATACAGTATTCAATGCTTATTAAAATTTGTTGTTATCTTAGCAGCATGCAGGAATGTTTTCACATGTCTTGGAAAAATAAAAACAAAAAATAAAGCAAATATTAAATAATACAAATTATATAATTAAAATTATTCATTTTATACATTTAATAGCATTTATTTCATTTAAATATATTCATATTCAACATAAATAAATAAATAACATGAAAATAGTGTGTAATACTTCCAGTAAAAATAGTTCACACAAAAATTTTAATTCTGTCATCATTTACTCTCCTTCATGTTGTTCCAAATCTCTGAATTTTTTTCTTCTGCTGAACACAAAAGAAGATATTTTGAAGAATGTTGGTAACTGACGGTAGCCATTGATTTCCATAGAATGAGAAAAAAATACTATGGAAATCAATGGCTACCGTCAATTGTTTGGTTGGAGAAAAAAAAATCTTTTTCCAAAATACAAGCAATGAAAATCCCATTCACCTCAACACTGCCTGATCACATCTCTTCTTACTCATCTGAGAAAATGTTTAATCTTAATTAATCCACTTCCTAGACATTAATGATTAAACAGGTGAAAACAGCAGCCACGGTTTACAGGCCAATCAGAGCCAATTAACAACAAACTAATATTTGACCCAAGGACCTGGAAAGATAAAAGAGACAGCCAGAGCCAGCTTTCCAAAAAACAATCTTACGCTACAACGATCTCCGTCAGTGATGCTGCTAATTCAAGGTGAAGGTTAATGACCGCAGAAGTTTAGGGAAACATATTGTCATTGAAGTGAGTTAATGTGCTCCAGTGGACGAGTAGTTTGGACAGGAAAACACACAATTAGAATATCCCAGCATGCCAAAGTCACATCCTTGCTAAATGTTCTGTATATTATTTTAGATCAATTTTAAAGGTTTGTCTGTCTCCCGCAACCCCTATTGGGTAGGATTATATGCATAACCATATAATCCTACCCAATACCAAAACTTAACAACTACCTTACTAGCTATTAATAAGCAGCAAATTATGAGTTTATTGAGGCAATGGTTTGTTAATGGTGAGAATTAGATCTTAAAATAAAGTGACCATAATTTTATTTAACAATACTAATATTTATGGCTGACTTAATTTCTACATTGATGAGTTCATGTGAAACACCATTTACTGCAAATCAAATCGGCCAGAGATACTGAAAACACTGGCTCATGAGCTGCTCGAGTGTAAAAGAACACAGTGCCGACCACACTTTACTCAAAAACACACAGCGCATATATTTAATTAAATCTGAGTCTTTTTTTAATAGATGATTTTTTCAATTTTTTTTTAGATTAATCTTGCAGCCCTAATTTTAAGAGACCTATTGACCTAGACACACAGTTTTGAGGGTCTGCGGGGGTCCTTTATGATGTCATTTCCAGTTTTGTTTTTCTTTTTTTCAATCTTTTCAATCTTTTTTCTTTCGTATGATATCAAGGCAGTTGTATCACCCTGACACATCTGACTTTACACCGCCGGTGTCGTTCTTTGCAGTGTTATCTAGCCTCCACAATGAGTGTACGCAGCCAACGTCACTGTACTGACACTGTGATTGATGAGACCAAAGATCAACCCCTGGAGCCCAACGCTTCATTAGACAAAAGGGGAATCAATCACGACAGACGCAAACCCTGTACCACAGTGGAATGAGAAAGAACCATGTCAAAATCTGAT
>JAFVLL020000303.1:0-13977 GCA_021397915.2 Tor tambroides
ATGAAAAACACACAATGATTCCTGTAATTGATTGTTCCTCTGAATGGCCTCCCAGTGTAAGAATGCAGGCCAATCTTCAGTCATAATAGGGTACAGGATACCGCATGAAATATTCATCAAACGCCGTTCAAAATGCTGCCACACTCTGGTACTTCTTTGTGAATGTAAAACAGATTTCACACAGAAAATATGGAGCTAAATGCCCATCTAAGAGCTGGGTTCAGAGCTGTGCAGCCGCAAAGGAAGTAACCTCTCCTGCTGTGGGAGAGGACATGATGACCCTGACTGTTATTCAGACTCACTAAAAATGACTCAATTGACTGAAAACATTCAATACTCCAGTGGCTATGTGGCATTCAGACTGCTTGTGAGAGCAAACACTCTGTGTTTTAAAGCTTTCAGATGCACAGGATAATTTGATTAACAGCATTAGCTGCTAATGAGAAGAGAAATGTAGCTTGGCTGAGGAGAACTATTAAGGAGCTGTTTTCATTTAAAACCATTGACTAAGGTCCAGAAACTAGAGGTTTTCTGAGCGGAAGACCATTTTAGTTCACTAATTTGTATGAAAAAGTGCACAAGGAATGCAAAATAACTCCGCTATGTGTAGCCCACACAACAGCTTTACTAAATCCAACAGAGGAACCTTGAATTTTTAAGGGTAGATAATGGAAAATTGTGTTTGGACAACAGTTTCCCTCCTAAAAGCATTTATTTTGTAAACCTCGCTTCATTCATAGCAGATCTCATAGGAGCTCTTGTCTTGAAAGCAGAATATTACTTATCTGACACTCCATCCTGCAATGTGGCAAGCAGGGAGACCTGAGGCAAGCATTGAGACCAGAAAGAGCTTTGGAATCGCTCTGCTCTTAAAGTGTTTTTCAGGCATTACTGCTGCTGCAAAGCCCCAGTGATGGGAGTCATCATGTATCGCTCACATAGTAACAACATTCTGGTCTCAGTGCCTTTGCCTTGGGTGAACGAAGGGGCAGCAGTTTATTTTGGTCTCTAAAGCCTATAGCTCAAGACATAGATCTACATAAAAAGGATGAGAACCAAAGCTTGCCAAGTTTTCCTACTGAAGCTTTAAATGTAAATGCTCCAAAAGTTGTGATCCAAAGGATCAGCTTAGTAGTGGACAGAATACAAATTTAAAGGCTGCAATAGAATATGTCAAGGTATTAGTTACAAGTTATTATCGTAAGCTGCAAATGCAGCCAACTGAGGAGCTTTCAAAGATTTTCTTGCATATTAACTATAGTTTAACTTCAGTGTACTGAGATCCGTGTAAAAACATTCCCTCATTACCACGGTTAGATAAAATTGATGAACAAATCTTTAAGAATCTATAGTTAATGTTACCAAAATTATGCTAAATTAAAGGCATTTTAAAACGTAGTAAAACATGGTCTATGTAGTATGATTAAATAGACACAGCCCAACAAGTATGGTGCATCCATAAGTGATCTTCCCTTTTATTTGTGTGTTTTATGTTTTAGTAATGTCAGTGATTTCTCGTATACTCACTACGTTTGCATGATGTATGTAACAGCCCTCTATAAATGAGGTTTAAGTACATGTATCTCCGATGTTGATGATCAAGTGTTTGTACTCTTGCTATTTCTCTCTCGCTATTGGCTTGCACCTCTGTCAACAGCTAGTTTTTTCCGGTATCATGCAGAGCAAGAAGGCTCAGAGCTTGGAGGATTGTGTCAACAAAAAAGTTCCCAATGCAGAGATGGCTTTGAAGTTAACAGCGGCAAAATGGTGTTAACCTTTGGTGTGTAAATGGAAACGCAGTCTTCCACTTACTGAGGATTTCAAGTGGATAAGGAAGCAGAGAGCTCTCTGAATGTCGCTTTATCACAGAGCTCATGTAATGTATTATACATGCATGCAGCTATTTTTCACATTCCCAATGCAATCAGATATCTTTTAATGTTTCATCATTTTGCCCCATTAAAATCTGTAAATGATGTGCCCAGTTATTAAATGATGAAGTGCTTCAAAGCATGTTCAAAGCGTATTGAAAATAAGTTAACACTCTGTCAAGATTTCTGGAGAGCCGTATTCAGTTGTAACCTTGGCGTGCGGAATACATCTGTGTTTACTGCAAATAGCGACACTGTCTGAGGGTTTTTAAATGACTTTCTTTCAAGAGCTAAATTGACTTGATTTCGCTGTCTGCTGTCAATGCCTCTATAAGCAGAGAGCAAAATTATAGACCTAGGTGTGGAGCACGAGCGAATCAACACCTCGTGTTTACTCTTCTTACAGACTTTGGCTGTGTCATTAGTAGATGAATGAGCTCCACATCGCTGATGAAAATCATTTCACATTCCAACAGTTTTTGGAAAATATCTGCAAGGTCATTGGTGCTATTCAGTGTACCTCATCTTTGCTGTTCCACAAATCTAATCCCCCCCCCACTGAAAGCTCAGTGGCGAGGAGTGAGATAAAATATTGACGTTTAATTGAATCAGTAATGTGCTAATTAAGCTTTTTGTGCATTTTGACTTGTTTATATATCTTATTAGAATGCAAGCATGACACTGAGGTTTTGTTGAGACGCCACGCCTATTGCTTGATTTTATTTCCTGTTTGAGATCACCTTAGTGGTCAGTTGAAAAAGATTTGTCTAGAGCCTTAATGATTGCAGTTTTTTGGTTTAGTCATAATATTTTTTTCATATTCATTTGACTAAAATAGCATCTAATGATTTAGTAATTAGAAGAACATGCAAAATTAATTATATATATTCTATTCAATCAAACAGTCTTATTGTTTACAGAAAGTTTTCTTCAAAAAATTTAGTGCATTGTTAATGTTTTTCTCATCATGTGATGCAGATATTTCCATCTTGTCATTGTTGAGGAAATCAAGAATCCTTGTGTCAAACACTGCCAGTGTGATTGTGTCTTCGAAACAATCTGAACATATTCCAGTTTCTTAAAACATTAAACAGAAATTTAAGTAGTTCAGTGTTATGTGACAGATAGACACTTCTTGTTTTCTGTTTCATTTAAAAACTGTGGCAGATTGTCTCATATACAACATGTTTTGAAGAGATGAATTATGCACTGATCAATTTCAAGGTGTCTGTTGGTTAGATTGCTGCTATGTCAAGTGAAAAGGCTAGCTAGGTGATGTTTTATTTACACACTGGGCCTATTGTCATCGTTGATGACGTCTGTTTTGTTTTTCTCGGTACCATGGAAATGTCATGTTTTCAGCAGTTCATGAAAATCCCATTATCTGCCAACATGATGAACATTTCTTATGCTATGATTTTGATGTTGACGATTTAAAAGACACAACGCTTAACAACATGCCAGCCCCCAACTAGTATGCAGGTCAATACTTTGCATGCATTGCCTCTCTCATTGGAAATCTTTCAGCTCCCACTAGGAGATGCCAATCATCTTTGTGTTTAATATTTTATCACTGAATCAAGCAGGATCCCCCCAAAGGGATATTAACACTGACTGACTAACAGAAGCACATCTGCTGGGGTACGCTGGGAAACTACCTTTGATAAGTGCCACATTGAAGCAACAAAACAACAATCGGTTCAGTCCAGTAATGTCATCACATTGACAGACTGAGTCCATTTTTAAGCTTGTTACATAAAATTCTGAAACAGATCTCATATCGGAATGAGATATTCACCTTGACTATTATTCACATCTCAATGACTGTGAATTTAACTCCATATCTGGCTGACAGATTTAACCCTTAATCCATTTGAAGTAATGAGGCACATTCTGTGGATCTGGGTGGTGTTAAGAACGGTTTCAGAAAAGTTGATCTGATGAAATCTACTCTTATGTGAGAGAGCTGCGTGGCAGGACTAGTTCTTGGCACCCTGTGTAGAATTGAAACAGGATGTGAAAGCTCAATCAGAATCTAAATTGTGCATGAGAAGGAGAACTGATCTCTGTTCTGTTCTCTGATTTTCAGGGGTCGACATCTTGATGGGAAAGAGGAAGAGGCAATGGAGGGTAAGGGAAATGGCCAGCACGTCCATAATGAAGTGGAGAATATTTTATGTGTGTTGCTTGCACAGACAAAGAACATCATTGTGAGTCTGTATTTGTCTGTCTGAATTAAGATTTCCCAAAATTTACTGATGCTAATATGACTTTGCTATGGAGTCACTGGTTATCTATGTACAGATTCCAGTCCGGCTGTTGCCAGAGCAACGAATGACCGGTGACATCATGCAATTTTTCCCTCCCTTCTTATGCCTTTTTTCTAATTTGGCACATGTGAAATAGGTGTGAATCATAATAAATAAGAGAAGATGTCTAGTGAATTATATACAGTAAATGTGATCAGATTAATAATATTAACCTAAATCTTTATTGAACTGTTAGTTCACTTAAATTTTGTAGGTGAATTTGATTTGAATAACAGGAAGAGTAATTTACTGAATAGTAATTCAAAGAAAATCAAAGTAATGCATTCTTGGAAATGAATTCTCTCTCTGAAAAAACCTTCAAACTAAAAGCCATTGTCAGTCTTTTTCCACAAACATTGCTATTCAGGTTGAAATTCAGTACTTCCTTACATTCAAATTCAAATTACAATTCTGCATCCTCAATTCAGTTGTGAATGGCACACAACCATGTTTGTTGTTTGAAGCTGTTGACAGAATCCATGAAATGGTTTTGTGTTTATGAATTAATAGTTATGCTAATAGGATTTCTTTTAAGTGTTCTGCTTTTTGAATTTGAATTTTGTCTTTCTCTATGAGGTCACTGTTCCTGATATATAAAAATGGCTACAGGCTTTGCACAGGCTCTCATTTTTCTGTTCATAATACTTAACAGGAATCCTGGGGAGCACCTGAAAACATATAAAACACTTCTACAGGCGTTCACAATCCACCTGAGAGCCCCTGACTGGGTAGAGCGGATGTGTCATGTTCCCCTGCCTCTGCTTTACAAGGGAACGGTTTGTTTCAGCCAGGTGGAGGTCAGAGACTGTTGCATCAGCTCAGTAAAAACACAAGTTCATAAGTGAATAAATGAGTCTGATGAGTGAAATAAAAGAAGATTGCAGACCCGAAAGCACCACCCGTCTGGAGGGGCTTCCAGAAGCAGCTGCTCGGATTGGCCGGTTTGCTTCATTACTGTAATTATTTTCCCTCAAGATCTGAAGCCCTGTTGATTTTCGACACGTAGAGAGAGAAGGGGCAAACAAAGATTTGGCCTATTTTAGGACCTCTTTCAGAAAGCAAACAGTGCTGCCGTCATGCCTTCCTGGAGCCTATCCATCTTTCCTGCAAGGAGGCCGACACGACAGCCCCAAAAAAAAGCCCGGTTGCTGGACACGGCCGGTAAACAAACCTGCTCGGGGGGGCCGTTCCTTGCCCGGCACCTGCCACTGTTACTGGAGAGCAGGTGCAACTGTGTTCATTAAGATACACATCAGGACACAGAAGTCCTTAAGAGCCAGTTGGGGGCACATTTTGCGAGGCTGCCTTGCAAACACAACATAGCAACAAGGTGAGCGAAGTAATTTCAGCTTGAATAATGGGGGGCGTCTCGTGAGCCTGACAGACGTGTACGGCGAAAGCAATTTCACAGCACCTCTCCGTCGCTGTTCGTGTGATCTATTCGAGGTGTTTGCCGACACCGCGGTCAATATGACAGACACCGGTGGCTCGGGCCTGATAAGGTAGCCTGAAAGGACACGGCTTGGGTGCTGCACATGTGTCTGTCAACCACGGTTCCTTAGGAGACAACGGGCATTCAGAAAGGTCAGAAAAATAGATGACATCAGCTTACCGCAGCAGATGTTTTTGGATAAAGTGCAGCAGTGCTATGACGTGTTTCATTTTAAAGGCATTTGCTTTAAATTCAGCTATATTAGGTGATATGACAGGCGTCTAATCCCACAGGAGCCGGTAGAACAATAATTAGGACACGGTAAACATGATGGCGGCGTCGGACAACACGCAATTGCACAGTCAGACGCACACACGCCCATCTTAAACACATAGTGGCGTAAAGAATGATGGCTAACTCTTTATCTTCCCTGGGCTTCTGTAACAACATATGTTTGTAAGTAATTAAAAGAAGTTCCCAAGCGGTTACTGTGTCATGTTGAAATACAATATGGTGAGCAAATTACCTTTCCACAGCAGTTTATGCAAAGCTAGACACAGGAGACCGCTTTGCCTCTCCCTGCTGCCGCATGGAGGGATTGGCAAAGACAGTCTCCTGCTCTATTGATGTATTGACTTCTAATTAGTTTGTCAGGAGCTGTACCTTTTAAGAACATGGGAATAATTGATGATGTCTTAGCAAAATAAGGAAAACGAGAAACATTTCATATTTCATCAAGTCTAAATAAGGGGAGGCGGGGCTTATGAAATATGCAGTGTTGATTTGAAATATTCATATCTAAGCTACAGAATTGTGATGCCCGGAGCTGCAGTAGTTGCACATTCAGGTTTCATTGTTGATGTCAGCACTTGAGGCGTACTGTGTGTGTAAAACACACACACACACACACATACACACTCATTGCTTGCTTAATATTTCCCCCTGACTGCTTTTGAGAGGAGACCCCCAAACAGTTGGGCCTATCATTGTGTTTTAAAGCACCATTATACTGCTCGTTGCTGGATATCAGCAACTACACAGGCCTTAAGTTAGCCGACCGCAGCACTTCGAGAGTGTGAGCGCTCGCTCTCGATCTCCACAGCCCAGACTTCCAGTGTCATTAAGCCCATTACATGCCCTGTGAGAATCTTCACTGCTTCTGCAGCTCAAAGTGATGACTCCTCAAGCAGGAGCGTGAAATATCTGATGCAGAAATTAGACCGGAGCTTCAGCAAAAGCATTAAAAGAATTGGCTGTTAAACGAGTTACATCCTCTGGAAGAATTTATGCATAACGTAGTACACCGAAGCATAAGGTTTGCGTGTCTGTTGACAACCCGGTATTGGCAATTACTTGCATGCTGTCCATTTCTGGCTGTCGTCAAGAATTGAGAAACTATAATGAATAATATCTATGTTTTGCAGTTCCGGTTATTGTAGCAATCTTATTATGAAAAACGTGCTATGTATTTATCTATTCATTCTGCTGTTTTCTCCAACTCTGTGATGTTATTGTTTATGCCAAGGAAATCAAGATTGGATTCAGTCAGTTCCAAGAATACTAAACAGTGTGTGCAGATGTTTCTGTGTCTTTCATTTCCATTCCACGATTGTTATTCTAATCATTTCCTAATTAATCCACAGCCATGCACCATGCTCAATAATATCTCTTGGTCTCCACAATAGATTTGGATTTCTCTTACCTTCCCAGGGTTTGGACTCCATATATATCTCAAACTGAAGATACAGAGGGCCAATATCAGGAATACCACACTCAGGATGATGGCGGCACACTGGTAAGCCCGATACCTGGCCTTTCGTTCCTTCTCTTTCCCCAGCTCAACCTATAAAAACCAGTCACTTTATCAGACATTTGTATATTTATATGGTGTGATTTCATGTAAAGGTTTCACACATTGAATATATTATGCACCACAATGCTCAAATAAGAAAGAAATAATCACATAGGCAATTTGAATTCTTCCGAGATCAGAACAAAAGGTCACATTTATTAAAATTGTCCCAAATTAAAAGTTCGTCTGTTCGATTAAATTCCCGGAGCTTATGGCCACAAATTAATAAAGAGAGGCTTTTGTTCCGGCTGAGTTCCAGGAGGAAGAGTCTAAAAGCTTACTATTCACAGTGGTGTGCTCCACTATCTCTCAGGACATGGCCAATCAGAATTATGAAATATGGAGGAACAAGCTTCAATTAGCCAACGTCTCTTGCCGAAACAGAAGCTTAAAGAACAGAAATAGCAGCGGTAACCAGGGGCGCTGGATATTTAGAGCTTATAGCCCAGGCCTCTATGAATGCACATGGTTTCATGCTTTGATGAAGTATTGACTAACGCACTCTATTATAATAATAATGTTGAAATGTTGCTGTGAGGTGTCATTTAAATGAAATAAATCTTTAAATATAAAACTAAAAAGGTCACACTAACCTATTGAAGTTTAGAGATGTCATATTTTTACACTATATGTGACCCTGGACCACAAAACCAGTCTTAAGTGTCAATTTTTCAAAACTGAGATTTATACATGGTTTGAAGCACATTAGCCATTAGAGTTGGCAAGTGTTGTTTACAAGTTAGCAGGCTATTAATAATAGTTGCTGTATTTTGTTAGTATTATGTTTTAATAAAACTGACTTTTCCAAAAAAAAAAAAACTGCAAATATCTAGCCATATTTGCCAAAATATCCTTAGGCACTGTATGTTCTGCTCTGTTTTCAGAGTTATGTCTTTAGAATATTCTCTACTTTGCCAAGATATCTGGCTGGACCAAAGTTTTTCTGATTACTTTGGTGTGGTCTGTAGAACGGAAAGCGGCGCCATTATTTCTTTCACTTTGTGACAGAATAAATAACAAAATGGGGCAGACTTTATGCAAAATAGTCAAAATGTGGCTTGCGAGACCACGTCTGATTTATAGAGCAGCCTGCAGCTCTGAATAAATTTATTTGTGACAAGGTGATAAAAAACATTAAATCCCAGAAGCCCACCCCTAATGCCGCCCTTGGTAGTGACTCCAGCGATTGTACTTTATCTCATAGTTTAAGACACAGGAATCAGAAAATGTCATTGAGGATATTTTTTTCATATATATATATATATATATATATATGTATATATACAGATATTCTTGAAAAGTATGCACACATATAAATGCGCTGAATAAGACAGTTTCACATCGAGTTTGTCATGAATGCCCTGTTAATAACAACAAGGCATAACCCCTCTCACTACGCATGACGGGAAACAGGAGGACAAACAATCAGAGAAGCCTGAGATTCCTCTAAAGAAGAATTTCCCCTTGCATGAAGCAAAAATGTGAATAGAGATGGAGCTGAAATCCAGAGGTTGCATAAGCAGTGGAAACTTGACTGGAGGACAACGTTCCATCTGCTCGGAATACAAATGGCTCTGAAAATATACAGACGGCTGCCAGCAAAACAGTATTAAACCGGTTTAAGGTTAAGAATCAGCGAGGCAATTCTGCTGTAGCGGGATTGAGTCTGAGTCTACGGTGATGAAGGGAGCCGAGGGCCCCCTGCTGATGAGAGAGAGTGAGGAAGGACGAAGAGGAGAAAGAGAGCGGTAGAGCTGGAGGGAGGGTGCAATAAAAGAGACGGAGAGATGAGAGAGGAAAGGAAAAAAAGTTGAAAGAAAGGTAGAGGGAGAGAGAGAGAGAAGAAGAGAAAAGGAAGAAAAACAGACGTTGTAGACGGTTGTCCTGAAACAATTTTCATCTGAACGGATAAATCAGGAAGAATCCCCCTGTTATTTCATATTGTTGATGGTGATGGAGATCTTTCTTCTTAAAAGAAATTGCACACTGTTCTACAATTGCTCAAATCTATATTTATCATCACTGGCTCTATGCTAGTCTGAAAGGATGTATTAATAATTCTGTGTTGTTACATTATTTTTGAAAAGAAATCCACCCACTTGATTTTCAGCAGAGCAGACATATGATTGTGTATACAATGCTGAGAAAATGATCTTGATTGCTTAATTATAAATCATGTGGAATAATTTGCACAGTAGTAAACGTCTAGCCATACAGCCATGCAGCACGATGCTCAGCTGGAGAAAAGGCAAGAAAGCAACTCAGAAAACTAAACACTCAAAAAGCCTTGCAGTCAGAAATAATTTACATTTTACCCTACCTGACATTCACATATCACAACCCTTGAAAAGAGCAATTTAACACAAATTAAAAATCATTCTGAGATCTTCCACTTATCAAATCTTCTTTACTGAATCTTTTAAGCATCTTGAAAAAAACAACAAAATATAATTTTGTTAATTATTTTATATTTATACATTACAGAGAGAATCATCATTCCATCTGAATATTGATTTCCTAATGAAGCATTGCATATTTAGATTTTGAGACTTTTTTCCACCCTCATTCAGATTTATGAGTTTTAACTTTCTAATTTTGGATCACATAAAAGCTCACATATAATACTCACATCTTTGCAAAGCACTTGTTGACTGCTGAAGTAAGGGTTACTCTCCATAATTGAAGCTGGAGTGAAGACAATCTTCTCTGGAAACCTTCTTCCACCCAGAAGTCCCTCTCACTGGAATCCAAAGAGCCAAACTTTCTTTCCACTGGTAATTTGGGAACCTGATCAAGAGGGAGGGTTCCTCCTTCAGATGGGATGGAATAACTAACTACTCTGGTTCTTTTTGTGCACAAAGCAGATGTCCTGACATTCACCTACGAATGGAGATTATACTTATGTGAGCATTATTAGTCTCTCGGATTATTTCCATGTTTCTTCTTTCACAGTGGCACAATGTTTAGTCATTTACAGCCTAAAGTTACTTTTATTCAGCTATACCTACTTGGCCATATTAGTAGGCAACACAATCACATCTGGAAATGTCTATGAGGGTTTCAGGTTTACAAAAACAGAGCTAAACTCGGCAGGAGAACGCACTCTGCTTTTCTTTGCCTTGCGTAGAAAGCAACTTTGGGCTTTGCAAGCCCACATTTTGAATTTGAAACCATATTTAATAATTAATTCTAAAACAGTGTACTTATCAAATGCAAGCACAAGTATCAAAAGCATCAGGTATTTCATGACATGAATGTTGACTAAAAAAATCAGTGTGAAAAAAGTTTGCATAGTTTGATAGCGGTTCTTTTATTGAGCTGTGTCTCTGAGGTCTGCACTTGGAGTCTGTGGATAATGGATAAAATCTGTGATATTTATAACCTATAGCTTCTGCTATAACACTTTTCTTGCAGCAAAGGCAGAAATCGCAGTTGACCTTAAGATGTGAGCAGAGATTTGAGGCGCTTGCATACCTTATATTATTTCAAGTTTGACACAAGATGTTTGGAGAAATTTGACCCTGACTTGAAAAAATAAGACATGATGAGTAGTTAATATTTCTTTTACTTGAATATTTTACAAGGCCATCTCACAAAGCTGAATGTGAAAGCTTGCGGTGATCCATGCTGGAAATTACAAGAAATACTGAAGGACTCTGTATGGTGCTCAATCACTAAAATGGTAAGAAACTAGTGTTTTAGGCTAACCGAGTGTCAGACGGTTTTTTTGCAACCAGCTTGACTAAATCTTTACAGTCGCACTGGCATTTTCATTTTGCATAACTCATCTGTAAATCTGTTTCAACAGAAGAGTGGAGCTCCCATCGAGAGCCATTCCAACCCAGCAGCACTCAGGACAGCAGAGGAAGGCTTTCTGAGCCATGAAAATAAAACCTAAACAACACTTCAGAGAACTGGAATGACATTGGAAGGCCAAAGAAAACAATGTGGAAAACTCAGCCAGTACAGAAGATGAAATCAAGGAGATACAGTAGGGTGACGTACCAATTATTTCTGACTACAAAGAAAAAGGGTGATTAAGTTTGTTCTCATTTCCAATCAGACAAATAAAGCATAACTGTGAACCTAACACTTGCTTTTCACCAAGGTTTTCACCTTAAGGCACATTAATAATATTTTTCAGATTTATGTAGCTTATCATCACTATTTCCACTTCTATTTCATGCACTGTTATGTGAACCGCAAGCTTGTGTTGTTAATTAATGGGAACAGACACAACCACGCTGTTTCTGAGAAATCATCAGCTACTTGCCATCTGCAAATGCATGTTTGTCGATGCCAGACATTATTATGCTTCTCGTGAAAGTAGTAAAGAACGCAAACTTCTCTGAACTGTTAATTTCAGAATTTTTCCCCATGAAAAAAACAAAACTGTTTACTTAAACTTGAATTGCCGTTTTCCATGTTTCTGATTGTAAAGGGAGTTTCATTTGCTCATGATGAAGTTTTGCTCTCCTATACAACTATGTAGCACAAGAGCCTCCTCTTTTCATTTTGTCTTTTCTATTGCCAAGGCTGCTTCTGTCAGAGAGTCACAAAAGACACCCGCACACATTGCCAACAGAGACCACTACGAGAGTCTTCTAAAGGACTTGGCTGATGTCACCTGGTCGTGTGATGAAGAGCAAGGAAAGGAGGATGAAGAGTTCATCTCTGGCCAAAAAAAGTGAACCTATTACCCGCAGAATACATTTTGCTGTGTCCCTCTACTGTATGCAGGAGAGGAAAATAAGCATATCTCTTATGCGACCATGAGTCTTACAAGCAGTGATAGAAAATGATAAAATGTCTTTTCGGTTGCCCAATTTAGCACACACAAAGTTGAATATTACAATTTTACTTCGGATGAAAACAATGGCAAAGCAAGATTAACAAGCATCTTTCACTAACCTAATAAATAAAGGCATTCAGATGGAGACAGGGTCTTTTTATAAATGGAATTAATTGCCATTAAAGTCTAATTGGCATTAAAGCACAGTGAAGTTTTTAAGAGAGCTCAATGAATCATGTTTCTCCATTAGACTCCTTGATGCTTAAGACGAAATGTAGGTTTGAGAGATGAGTACAGGTACAGTCTGGCCCCAAGGTCTGCTAATTGTATTAGATTTCTCAGAGCAAGCAAAGTGAGCCAATAAATATTTGAGGGATAACACTGATTCAGTCTCAGCGGAGAACCTTTGAACCGGCATCCTGGAAAACGAATAAATAGAGTCAAGGATTACAGTGTTGCAAATCTCAAAGTTAGCGCAATCGTCTCCCGCTCCTTACCTTCGGGGGAAGAAAGCTGTGCGCTGTGGGATTTTTGCAATTTCTTGCATGGTGGGACAGGTGTGTTTACTTTGGTAATTGTATTCCTTTTCCCAATTCATAATGTGATTAAATATTAATGCCATTCAGAGCACCAGAAAGAGCAGATCTTAGAAATTATCTAGGCAGCGATAATGCAAAACCGTTTTCTCCCGCTTCCTAAGTCTTTGTTATTGTATGAAAGTGCACTGCAGCAATCTGGATGGCGACTCTTTTTCACTTTCATATAGGTTTGCAAAGGTGGTCTATATCACATTAAATGGAAAGAAAATAACAGCCTTGACATTTTATCTTCAAGGGCCCTCAGAGTGCAATCACAAACTATTTGACTTCAAATGTTTTACTAAATCCAATTGACATGTTTTCCCCAAACGTGCCTTAATAAAAGGCAGATGCCATTGCAAATCAATAGGAGTGTTAATTGTATTTGTACAAACACAAAATACAGTATAGAGGCTATGGGTCAATTGTAATGTATTCCCAAAGCTAGATTAGCCCAGAAACTGAATTATTCATTAAATCATTTTAATGCAGGCATTAGAGCATTAAAATCTCTTTTCTTAAAAAAGAGTATTAACTTTTACTGCAATGCACCCTTAATTTAATGTCTGAGAATGAGTAGAGGGGTAATTTGGTCGTTTTAATTAGGGATGCAGTTCAAAATAGAATAATGACTTTATTGAGTTTTATCTCACCTGCCTCTTGACTTACTACTTTATGCCCTGAGAACTTCACACTGCCTAACTATTAGGACAGCACGCTTCCAGCTTCTACGGAGATTGCACCTTTATTTTAAGATTAATAAGGTGGCTTGGACATAACACTAATGAATTAAACATAATTGTATATTTTTAAACTGCTCTACATAGTCATTATAACTCAAATAGACAAAAGTAAAAATATAATCAGACCCATAAGGCAAAAATAATGAAGTATTTTTAAATATATTTCAAAATTTTAAAAATAAAAATTGTTAAAATTCATGTAATAATATAATAATAATGGATGTAATTATATATAATACACACATACAGAAAGTTTTTTTTTTGTAACTTATTTCAAAAAGTGAAACTTTAAAAGTGAAAATTTTGTTGATTAGAGCTTACAGCTCATGAAAGTCAAAAATCCAGTATCTCAAAATATTAGAATATTTCCTAAGATCAATCAAAAAAAGGATTTGCAAAA